>PVIY010006887.1:0-84976 GCA_004026745.1 Myrmecophaga tridactyla
GAGAATCCAGTGCAACATCAACTCTTGCTGGAATTTATAGCTTTCTGGCCTGCCCTACTGATTTTGGTCATGTTGTCTCCCACAATCCTGTGAACTGATTCCTTAAAATAAATCTCTCTGTCTCTCTATACATTTATACACACACATATGTATGTATGTATGTATGAATGTGGGTGATAGGTAAGTAGACAGATAGAAGTGTATCTTTATATATATATATATATACAATTTTATTGGGTCTGTTGGTCTGGAGAACCCTGACTGAAACAATGGTACTTTGTTAAGAAATTACTAAGAATTTCAAAATAGTAACAGCAGAACATTAAACCAAGTGCTCTGCACAGGTCATACCCCCATGAAACCAGACTTAGTATTTCCAGGAAGGCATAATTCTTGGAGCGGTTGTCCTAGGTGATACTTTATAGATAATGCTTTTAAAATGGACACCAAACCA
Organism: Myrmecophaga tridactyla; assembly: GCA_004026745.1. Classification (NCBI taxonomy): domain Eukaryota; kingdom Metazoa; phylum Chordata; class Mammalia; order Pilosa; family Myrmecophagidae; genus Myrmecophaga; species Myrmecophaga tridactyla. The sequence continues at coordinate 455 of PVIY010006887.1, forward strand.
GAGTACCAAATATTACCTAGTAAAATATGAGAAACGTAAGATAATTTTTTCCCCGTCCATTTTCTGAAGGTGCATTTATTCTCTCTAGAATCAGAGGGCATAACTTTTAACCACACGTAAATTCTTATATTGACCTTAACAAAATCATAAATTTTGTTGCAAATGCATTTTTGTTTACACGTGTCTTGTATATGGAGTTTACTGCAAATTTCATTCATTCATTCAGCGGCACTTATTTCATACCTAACACTGGGCTAGCTGCTGTAGAGGATAGAGAAATCAGACACTAGTAAAAATAAAAATGCAAAGTTGAAAATAAGTGCATTAGGAAAGATGGAAATAATTATAGGAGTCTGGAAAAGGGAACTATTGTTAGACTGGAGGACAGAGGATTTCATGGTGAAGTACTTAACGATAGCCTTCAAGGGTAGTTTGAATGTTGACTTGCAAGGATCAGAACAGGATGGAATAGGTGAAGGGGTCAGAAGGCCAAAGTGAGGTGGCAGGCAAATGCAGAAGATGCAAAAAGGACAGCCTCTATTTTATTTGTTGGAAGACAGTATATATGAAGATCAGTTGGCTCAATACATTTGGTGTCTCATTATTAATTACAGATCATACAGAAATGACACTGTAAATTGGACTAGGTTTTGTACTAGTAAGATGTTCTCGAGCAAGAAATCAGCCTGAACCATATGCCCCACATTGCTTGGCCACCAACTATGTTTAGTGGTAAGGAGTTGTTATTGGAGAGACCCTTCACATACCACAAATAGACCCTTGGAAGGCCATGCTATCAATCTGTCTGATACTGATAGCCCAGGATGAACAAAGCTATGGATCAAACCAGGACACTGTCTGCATTTAAAATGGTGTTTGAGGAAACATTCAAGAAATTGGGTTGCTGGAATGGGAAAGGGGTAGGAACATGGGGCAGGAAGCCCTGCTGGGAGGAGATTGCACTAGACTAGTGGTGAGACAATGAGGGAAGTAATATTACCCTGTGATGGCACAAGAGCAGAAAGAAGGGTTGGTCTCTGTGGAGGCAGGAGTCATGCTTGCATCACCTTGTTCTCCTCTCTGATGCTTATCCTGCCTCACAATTCCACAGGCCAGTTCTTCCTTGGGAGGACCTGAGTGGAAAGAGCACAGGCTTAGGAGGGAGTGCGTGTGCATTAACATCTTAGCTCCATCATTTTCAGCAGTGATCTTGAGAAGTTAGACCCTCAGTTTTCTCATCTGAAGACAAGGTACTCTAATTATATACTTAGTCATTATGAGAATTAAATTGAAAAAGAGGTGGAATGCTTGGCCCAGTTCCTGCCTCATAATAAATACTCAACATATCGCAGATCCTATCATTGTTATTAAGAATAAGGCAAAGAAATAAAAAAATCTCAAGTACTATTGCATTTCCTTTCTATTCCAGTTTGTAGAGGGTTATGTAGAAGGCTGTAATGGGGAAAAGCCCATATTGGGTTTTACACAATCACAGCACAATCTTGGCTTTACAACTGGAAGGGACCCAGTGAAAAAATGAAGGTTCAAAGAGGTCAAAAGCCTGGGACAAGGACATTCAGCTGTTTTTAGGCATCATGGAGACTGGAATTCAGGATCACCACTCCAGAGCTTAGGTTTATTTTACTCTATTAAACACTCAATCCCTGATAAAGATTTTTAAGAACTCTTAGTTTCCCTTCACCACCACTGACTCCAGTTTTGTCTATCTCTATTCTCTTGGTTGTACATTTATGGCTCATGAGACCTCTTGTCAATTACAGAATCAGTAATACTGGGTAAATAAAGAGGAAAAGGAAGAATTCCCTCTGAAATGACCTTTAAGTGAATACTTAGAGTTGGACTTGAAAAATGGAGGCTATTCTGAAAAACTTCCTACTGAACTATATCAAACTCTAGCTAAGGATTTCATAGCTATTTTATTCCCTGGAAAATGGACACCATGTTGATATTTGCTGGTATAAGAGTTCTATTAAAGGATGGTTATGGCATTAGCTGCTAATTTTCCAGGCCTTGGTATTCTAGAATGTATGGACATTTCCAATAAAGTCATGTGTGCAGTTTATTTGCAGCATCGAACATGTGTATTGGTCAAACTCTTTTGCTAGTTAACATTAACTTTATCACCTAAGCTTAAGGAAAAAAAAATGTATGAGTTCCCATAACTGGAAAGTCTGAGGAGTAGTATGGGCTTCAGGCACAACTGATGCCATATGACATCATTGCATCTCTCCATCTCTCTACTTTACTAGGTTTTCATCTTCAGCACACTCTCTCAAGTGTTCATAAGATGACTACTGGCTGCTATCAGTCATCCTTCGAGAGATCTCAGAGAAAAGAGAGAATCTTTCACTTTAATTTTGGCCGAAGTCCTGAGGAGACTTTTCACTGGTTTGGTTTGAGTCACATGCCTCTCATTGGAACACCATGGCCTGGGGTATGTGGGGGAAGGAGTAGGAGATGAGAATCACAGGTTGGCCACACCTGAACACCATGGGTGGGGCAGGATTATTCTGGATTGGTGGAGAGAACGTTCCTTAAAGGAAAAAATTCCAGATAGGTACAATTGATGTGAAGTACACTAGTTATTTCAAAAGGAATCATTTTTTTTTGTAAGAAGCATGTATGAATTTATAGAGAAGGATTCAGCTGAGTGGGTTCTCAGTTCTCAAAATTTTGGTGTCCATATGACAGAAGCATTTTATAAATGGAAGGAAATGATGCCTACTTGATTTAGAAGCTTCAGTACAAAGTTTTCAAGCTGTTGAATCCTCAGAAAGCTTAGAGATGTTAATCAGTCAGTGGGTAGCCATCAAATATCTGGCACAGTTTATGAGATGCACAGTTGTGTATTAGATGCACATTTCTGAATGTAAATCTTAAAACTCATGTGAAACAACAGTGAAAAACATGATTCAGGCCGTAATTTTTGCCAAAGTTTGTGATATAGACTATTAAATGCTGTGGGAGTTCAGAGGAGAGGGAAAGCAGTGAAGGGCAGAACGGACAGAGAACTCTCCTTAGTGATGAATCTGAACTGGACATTAAAGGTGGGGCAGAGTTTGGCTAATGAGAGACAAACATGGCCCTTCCTGATTGACAGTGAAGCCCTGCTGTAGGAATGCTCTTTGCTTCTGTGTTCTTCTCTTTCTTGATGCTATTGTTCTTTTTTTCAATATGGGTCTGAATCATCCATTGATGAGGATATTCTTTTGTTCCATTTAAGGGATGTAATAAATTTTGCTTTGTCAGCATATTATTGCATTTGATGTCCACCTCTCATTTTGCCTTGAGTAGGGTAACTTTTCGATGTCATCACCATCAAAATTGCATTCATTGAGCACTATTCACCGAGAGAGTACTTATCAAAAAGTAGAGTCCTTGCCCAATGAATTAGAAAAAGGTGTATTAGTTGCTAAACTTGGGGAAAATAAGTACTTTTATTTTTTTAGTACCTTGGGATGAAATAGCTGGCTTCCTTATTTGTTGTTTCGTTTCATCAGAGCAATGTTTTAACTAATTCCTTTTAAGCAATAGTCTAGAACTGTGTTTATGTAAGGAAAGACAGCTTACATTAGCAGAGCATATACTGTTACAGACATTGATTATTGATAGCTACAATGAGATTATGAGAAATTGACGGATTTGTAAATAATGTTAAAAGGTTATTTGAAGACATGCTGTCAGATATTTGAAGTGAGCAAATCAAGATCATCTTTTGATAGTCTTTCTGGAGAAAGGGAAGTGTTGGTGAATGGGACAGAGAAAATATCAGTCTTTTATTTCCTGATAACAGAAATTATTGAGAGGAGCCCATGGTTGGGAATCAGGAGACATGGACACAAGGTTCATTTCTGACACTAACTGTGTGACTTTGGGAAAATTCATAAAACTATCTGGGGCTAAAAATTCCTCATCTTACAAGTAAGAGAATTGCACTAGATCCCTCCTCTTAAAATTCTATTTTTCATTATATGTGCCTCATCTAAGTAGTTCAATTCTCTGCTACTTCATATTGAAATACACGGATTATTTGTTTTCTTCAATGGTAAGTAGAAGAAACTGATGGCAGTTGGAGGAAAATGAGTTTCTAAAAACATACAAAATTCATTTCGTAGGAAAATATCGAAGATAAACACAATTAGTGTTCTTTTTCATACTGTTGGTAGTAACAAAAGGTGTCATGCATAATGATGAGAGGCCTCTGTGTTGGTGGTTTGAAGGCAACTTCCTGGTCTTGGCCTTGTCATCACACAGCTAAGGATGTATTTGCCCTCTCTGGGACTCAGTTTCCTCACCTGTAAAATAAGAAACTTAGGTGACATGATCTTGACGGTGCTTTCCTACTTTAACCTCCTTTGTGCTTACTTGATTTCCTTTGTCTTCAAGTACCAAACTCAGAAGTTGCAATGCTTTGTTACTGGATTTTGTAACAGCTCTTCTTTATCCAAAAGGATGTGCAAGTGTGTATGAATTTCTTTTTAAAAAGAAAGCAAGGCAGGCTATGGTGGCTCAGCAGGCAGATTTCTTTCCTGCCATGCTGGAGACCTAGGTTCGATTCCTGGTGCCTGCCCATGTTAAAAAAAAAAAAAAAAAGAATAAAAAGAAAGCAAATCAAGATTAAATTTTATTTAGATGTGCATATATTGATAGGGAAATATGTTCAGATTTATTTTTGTGAAAATAGCAGGTAATGAATTGTGTGTATACTATGACACTGTTTTTGTCAAAATATTTATTTGGATGTATTTTCAGGGGAAAAAGTCTGGAAGGATTTGGGGTTAATTTATTTTATTTTTCATTGTTAATCTATATTTTCTACTTTTCCTTAATGGTCATGTCTTAGTTGGAAAAAAATTGGGCGTAATAAATTTTATTTTGTTCATTTTGTAACTTCCTCTTCTAGAGATTATTGGGACATAATAAGGCGTTATAAAGCTATGGTTAGTGACCAGTACTGAAGTACCAGTTCCTGGTCACATGGATCTGATTTTCATTTCTTTGGAAGGTAATATTTCTTCTAGAACTTTCATGGAATCTCTGACTATATAGAGAGTAATATAGTCCCTTTACAGTATAAATGGTTATTTCTTCTCCTTCCCTAAAGTATGTGTATGTGTGCATGTGTTTGTTTGACGTGTATACTCTAATTCCAATTACTAATGATGAACAGGACAGAAGATAAGGAATCCAAGTTTTAAACATTTTAATTGAAATAAAAAAGTATTTCTATGGAAGGCCATCCTGGTCAGCTGTGAAAACATGGATGGAAATAATAGTGACTTGCAGAAAGGTTGAAGGCAAAAAAGTAAACCAAACCAATCTTGAGACAGTTCAGATAATACAACTAGACTCTTTTATTTTTCTTTGAAAAGAAAGTGAATGCAATGTTTTGGAGAAGCAGAAACTGCAAATAACAAAGAAGAAAGTGTTCTCAATATACGACTGTGTGAAGAATCACATCAAGGAAGGAAGATCTGTAATTGGCATCTCTTAAAGCAAGGGGTCCTCATTCAGTTGGCTACAGTTTAGTTTACCTGAATTCATGGAAACAGGGAAAGCTTCAGGGCCAGGTATTTCTGGTTCATATTCTTGCTCCACAACTTACTAGATGTGATGAAAGAGTAGGCATTTCTGAGTCTTAATTTCCTCTTTTGTAGAATGTCAAAATACCTACCATGTTGAGTTGTTTATTTGACTCAAATGGGAATATCTATCTATCCAAGCTCAAGAATGTTCTTTTCCTTTCCTTTCCTTTCCATTCCATTCCATTTCATTCCATTCAGTTGTTGGTCTTTGACTGAACTTGAGCTACTGAAGTTTTGTTCTTTCCTACTTTATGAATTGGAAGGGGCAAATTTGCCCTGTCACTATCTTCAATGTTAACAACAACCACCCAGCCCCAACCTGTCATGGCCAAATCTACTCTGCCCCCCTGTCTCTCACTCCCAAATAAAGTAAAAAGAGTATCCTTCATGGAAAAATCTAGTCCTCCCTGGTAAAGATAAACTCTTCTTGGCAATCTAATGGCTTGGGGTTGAAGGCAGTTACTGAGTTAAGCTACTTCCATGGGATTTTGTTAAATGATATACAGTAAGTGTAAACAGGGATAAGAATATGCATCATTATAGAGAAGATGATAGGACAGTCAGCAAACTGCAAAGACTCAGATTAAAAGAATTGATTTGTTGTGATTTTGGATCCAAAACACGTGATTTGGCCATGGTGGAAGCATATAAAGGTCTGTATTTGAGTTGGCTGTGCTCAGCTTCTCGCTTCTGGGACTTGGTTTGAACCTGGCTTACTCCATGGGTTGAGAATGAGGATGGAGTGTATGTCCAGGACATTCATTGGTGCTGGGGCTGACTTAGGGTTTCATTATACTCTAAAGTGGGTCTGTGGTGGGAGTGAGTTGGGGTAAGCATAAGAATATAAATGCTTTTTAAACTAAATTATTTCTCATGACATGAGTCACCAGTCAGGAGATGGCAAATTGTGGAGCTGTCCACGTTCAGTATACAAACCCAGGCCTCCTGCTTTGTGGTCCTTCCTTTTCAAAGTGGGTGCTGCAATGTACCTTGAGCCGGGATCTGCTAAGGAGGCTGGTATGTGTGGTTGATACCCAAACTGAGTCTTGAAAAATGGAGATTTTGTTACTTGAATTGGCAGAAAGGGTATTCTCATGAGAAGAAAATCATGACAAAATAGAGAAGTTTGTAAAAAGGTGTTTTTTGAGAATGGCACTCTCACAGAGGTTGTATTTCAGGGAGTGGAGGGAGAAAGAGCTGTAAATGTAGGTAAGGAATATATCAGGGAAAGGCTTGTAGCAACACTAAAGATTTTGTATTTTATCTTATGGATAGTGGTGAAACACTGATAGTTTTTCAATTGGGGAGTAAAATCATCCCAATTGTATTTTAGAAATAAAATTCCCTGTGATGACTGTGCAAAAGATGTTTGGTGAGAGCTGGAGGAATGGAGATGGGTAAGGAATTAAAACGTGAGGGTGTGCATGAAGACACCAGTAATGAGAATGGAGCTGAAGAGAGAGATTATAGAGATATTTGTATGTTAGCATTAACAGGACTTGAAAGTTGATTATGTTTTGAACGTGAAGAATAGGGTAAAGTTGAATATAGCTCTCCAACTTTTTGACCAGCTGAATGGAAGGGTTATTAATAGAGATAAATGGGGGAGAACTAGACAAGGGGAAATACTGACAAATTTGGCTTCTGCTTACACTGAATTTGTGTTGTATCGATGGTATGATGGGATATGTATGTCCATTTAGCAGTTGTATATAAGGGTTTTGACTTGGGAGGGAGTCTGGTCTAGAAAAAGAAATCTGGCTGGTACACAGCAGTGGAAGGGAGGTCACTAAGGAGGTAGGCAAGGCGTAAAGAGCTAACAAAGTCTCTGTGGGGTGTCTAGATCTAAGGAGGTGGAATTCAAGTAAGTGGTAAACTACCCCAGCTTCCACCATAGAGACACACATGGCAAAGGCTTCCTAGGTATTTTCATTCCTAGAAACAAATCCATCGAGTTCTGGATATCCATGGCACAGCCTTAGGATCTAAAGGAGTAAGTTGGAGGGAGTATCATTTACAGAGGAGAAATGGATATTTCTACAATGTGAAATTATTTTTAAATAAAATAAGTGGCAAGTAATAGTCATGGTAGCAATAATTATAATGGTTAATATTTATTACACTCTTATCATGTGACAGGCATTGTTCTGTACATTGTATACATTAACTCATTTAATCATGACAGCCTACCCTAATGAATATCCTTAATAAAGAAATTATCCCTACTTTACAAATAAGGAAATGGAGTAAAACAGATTTCTAGATTAAGTATGGGGCAGATGCTTACTTTGCTTCTCTCTCTCTCTACACACACACACACACACACACACACACACACACCCCACCCCACAAAGCACACATAGTAAGTTAATGTAAATTTGAGTACAAAAACTTGAACTATCAAAAATGCTTTAAAAATATAATGCAATTTAAAAATATATAAAATGCAGTTTTATTATTTTAGGAGGTCAATACAAAACTCGCTATAAAACTATGTTTATAGTAGCATTATTTACAATAACCAAAGGTAGAAACAACCCAAGTATCCATGAACAAATGAATGGGATAAATAAAACGTGGTATATACATACAAAAATCAAGTTATGATAAGTGTTGCAACATGGAAGAACCCAAAAACATTATGCTCAGTGAAATAAGCAAGACACATAAGGACACATATTATATGATATTACTTATAAGAGATGACTAGAAGTAGAAAATTCACAGAGATAGAAAGCAGATTAGAGGTTACTGGGGGACAGAAAGAGGGGAAAGGGAGAGTGCTTGTATATAAAAAACATGAATATGTCTGTGTGTGTATGTCTATATACATATGCACTGCCATTTGTTAATGTACTGAGGCTGTAATTTGGATTTTTAAATGAGAAATAACAAAAATGTTGATGTATTTGCCTTTTTAATATGTTTGTGAAATGTTCACTTGAAAAAAATAAGATTAAAATTTTTTTTTAATTAAAAAGAACACCCTAAGTGCGCTAACCATGTGATATTCAGTAGCAGACCTTCAGGGCCTAATTTAATGCATTGTTAAGAAAGGATTGTAGTTAGCATAGCACATATTTATACAGAAATAGGTGTTAAAAGTGTTGAAGTAGGGTGGCCCACAGTGGCTCAGCAGGCAGAGTTCTTGCCTGCCATGCCAGAGACCTGGGTTTGATTCCCAGTGCCTGCCCATGCAAAAAAAAGTGTTGAAGTAATGGAAAGTTTTTCTTTTATTTATGGGTGAAGTTCTTCCTTTTAAATCATGAACTCATTTATTCAATAAATATTAGTTGAGCATCTACTATGTAATACTGTCTATTGAGTTCCTGCTATGTAATACTGGAGACACAGTGATGGGAAAAATAAAAATAAACTGTTAAAATATCCCTGCCTTTTTGCAAGTTACATTCTAGTTTATCATCTAGTTTACTCATCCTGCTTAACAAGCCCTTACTTTATGGAAATTTCTGGTCTTCAATAAATAACCGGGTAATCCAGATTGGAAAAGGAGTTTGTGCTAGCCAGCTGAGGTGTTCCAGTTGCATTTCTACTGTGGAATCCTCCTCTCCAACTATACTGGCCAGCCAGGTTTGGAACTGATCTTTTCCATCACACAGTGTGATTTCCTATGTGTGCTCCTGGTGGAGACTTATAATTTCATGGTGCGTATCTCATTATTCCCACTCCACAGACAGTTGGACCTTCAAAAAGTTTAAAGGTGACTTACTCAAGGTCACAAGTTGCTAAGTGGACCAAATTCAATCTTCTTTCATGAATCTTTTCCATAAACTCTGACTACTTCAAGTCTTGTCCACCAGGTCTAACTGTATCTCTAAGTTGTAAACACTAAGCAGCAATAAGGAAAGGCTCTCCACCGGCTTCTCTTTGAATCTTAGCAGGTAGGGAAGCTTAACGACAACTAAACACATTTCATAACAGGTTAACACATGCCCATTTTGACCACAGATACTTCATTAGAACAAACAGATTTGCAGTTTGGAAACGTGTGTGCACACATTCACACCCAGGGTGCTTTCTTCATCTAAGAGAAAATGATTTTTATAATGAGAGTTTCAGAGGTGAAGCTCTAGAGAGAATGAGAGAAAAAGCTAATGTTGGCTGAGACTGTCTGTCTCATCTTGGAAGAAAAAGTAAACTATCGACCACCCATCTTGTTCAGGAAGGAGTTGAGGGACATGAGAACTCACTCCTGCTGGGCCATTTGGCTGGCATTCATCATGCAAGGATGTCAGAGCCCTAGCTAGCTTATTGCATGCTTTTCCTAGGGATACCACTGCACACAGGGTGTGGGCATAGGGCTAGGATGAAGTGAGCAAGCCACATTGACTCCCGTCTTGATTGATGCCATGCATGGCTCCAGGGTGGGGGTGGGGGACATTGCCTTTCTGTCTCTTGGGACTTCTTAGTTTTGGTTTCCTTAGTGGGAATAGTCAAACTTGTTCCAGCAATGCAATGGTTTTCTTTGACAAGAAATGAGCATTGCAGAGGTATTGTTTCGAAGGACAGAGAAATATATATTCATTAGAGGATTGCATCATAACAGCTACGATTTACTGAGTACCTTCTATTTATCAGCCACAATGCTAGGCAGTGTGTGGAAACCAGCTCATTTAACCTTCACGACAATGGCTAATGTCTACATTTTACAGATGAAGAAACCACAGCTCACAGTAAAAGAGGTTCCAGAGACTGAGCAGAAAATTGGGATTCAACCCAAGTCTATTAGACTTAAAATCTCAGCTCATCCATTGGGCTATATCATTTTCCAATAGAGCAACAATTTTGAATCTCTCTTCTGAGATGTCCCCGGTCTCCTGATTCACCAAAGTTACTGTTTTTCTTCTTTAATGTATTGGGATGCTATATAAGATTTTATTAGAAAAAAAGGTTCTACTGCTTAAAAATGAAAAAGTGTGAACACCATTGCAGTTGAGAATTGCATACTTTCTAACTATTACAGGGTATTTATTTTTATCCTCACCAACCTCCTCCCCCCCTCTCTGCTAGGGGTAAGTACCACAAAAAATGAGTTAAATTGTGGACTCACACACAAGGACTGAAGGCAGCAGTGACTTGTTCTTGAGATGCTGCCCCTGATGGTGAAATGCCTGGGTGTGAAAAGTCTGCTTAAACCCTCTTATACTGTAATAGCAATCTGACAAAGGGGAACAATTTTGCCATTAATGGCTTAGATCAATCCAGAGTCATCTCAGAACAGAGCACATGACCACCCTTCAAGGCTCTTGGTGAGGAAGAAGGAAGGAAATGGCTGGTGGCTAGACACTGGCCATGCCTGGCCACCATACTATGGCCTGTGCTACCAGTAACCCCATGAAGCCCCTACTCTCCTGGGCACAGCTTTCCTCTAATGTAAGAGTGGACATCCTCTAGATTTCTATGCTAGAAAGGGCTCTGCTCCCCTTTTGCCATCTGATGCTTGGGGCAGGTCCACTCCGAGGCCTTATTATACCGAAACCAAGCTGTATTTTTTTTTTTTAATTTTTGGGAAAAACAGAAGGAAAATAGAATAAAACTATACTAGGTCTAGTACTATCCTAGGATCCCTTGGGGGCCAATTCTCAGTGTCACTCCTCGCCTGCCTCTGTGTGACTAGGGGTGGCCTAATCTCCACTCTTCCTGACTATTTAAACCCAGTTGATCCAAGCAACAACAAAAGGAGAAAGACACTTCTCTCACCCTTGGAAGTAGGTTTGGTGCATCAGGTCAAGGATGTTCAGGGGCTGGATCAGCACTTCTAAAAGATTCTTTGTCCCCTTTATGGTTGCAAAATAGCTGCCACAGATCTAATCATCCTCACGGAAGCAGGAAGATGTGGAAAGGTGGGGCCAGGTCATGGAGGGGCTCTCTTTTCCTTGGGGGGGAAACTGCTTTCCAGAGGCATCCTTCACCTTCCCATCAAAGCAGACCAGAGCTCGGAGAGAATGGAACCTAAGCCCACCATTCATGGAGAGCCTGGCCACCACACCAATGCTCAGAGAAGGTGGAGCTTTCACCCCAGTGTTCAAGGAGAGCATGGCCACTGTGCAGGTGCTTGGGAAGGTGGTACTGGAAGGCAAAACATCAATCCATAGATGATTCTCAGACTTTGAAATTTAATGGGGTTTGCTCTGTTGGGTTTCGGAGTTGTTTGGGGACCAGAACCCCTGTTTTCCTGCCAATTTCTTCCTTTTAGAATGGAAATGTTCTTCCCTTGTATATTGGAAGCAGATAATTTATGTTCTGTATTTCACAGGTCCACAGACAGAGAGGAATTGTACCCTAGGACAGACCACACCCATAACCAGTTTTGATGGGGCTTTGTATTTAGCATTGTTACTGAAATAACTTAAGGCATTTGAGATGTTGTGATGAAATGAATGGATTTTGCATGTGAAAAAAATGTCTTTTTGGAATGCAGAGGGTGGGCTATGGTGGTTTGGAGCTATTAGTCCATAAAAACATGTTCTTAAATTTTATCCACTGTAAGTATGACCTTTTGATGAGGCTAACTTCAATTAAGTTGTGACCCACCTCAATCAGGATGGGTCTTCATCCTGTCACTGGAGTCCTTTAAAAGTGGAATGAAACTCAAGCAGAGAGAAAGCCAAAGGAAGCTTGAAACTGACGGTCAATGGATATGAAAGAAAAGGCAGAGGCCAGGAGAGGCCGCCATGTGCTTTGCCATATGACAGAGGTGCCCAGGACTGGGGATCACTATTAGCCAGTCCTAAAATGCTATTCTTCTGGGAAAAATACATCACTGTGATGACACCTTGATTTGGATTTTTTCTATCCTCAAAACTATGAGCTAATAAATTCCCATCGTTTAATGCAACCTGTTGCAAGGCATTTGCTTGAGCAGCCAAGGAAATGCAAACATCCCTTTGCCAGAACTACGTCACAGCCCTAAATCCAAGCAACCTGTTATATGATCTTACTAATGCTTTTATATTTAAGCCATTCTCAGGTAGGTTTTCTGTTACTTGTAACTAAATACATCTCAAATGATCCAATCAGATCGGGTGGCAGAAGTGGAGGAACTACTCCTGAACACAGGACTGGCAGCCACCAGGGGCCTCTTGGAAACACTTGGGGAGTGCTTTAAAGAAGGATGGTTTCCAGGCATTTGGTTGAAGGAGGGCTGGAGCCACTGTTAGTAAATGTGGCCTTATTTTGCAGGAACAAGTCCAAGATATATGGGTTATACTTGTCTGTTTGGGTCCACTAGGTCTATCCCCTCATCCCCAGTATCTGTGTTCTTAGACACCCTCTTGCAGTAATGCCTTTTTTGACTGTCAGTCTGGACAAATTGTAGCTCTGCCCCTGGACACTTTGCCTCTTGCTTCATGTGCTGAAGCCTCTCTGGAATCCAGTCCTGCAGTGAGTGCCTCTATCATCCAGTGTCCAACCTTGCTTGTCTGGAAGGAGAACTATGGCTCTGACCGTCATGCTCCCAGACATGGGATGAGCTGCCCTGAGAAATAGTGGTTGTTTGTCCTTGAATGTGCATAAATGGGGGCTGGATGCCCTTGGTTAGAGATGACACAAGTGGTGGGTTGGAGTCAGTGACTCCAAAGATCTCCCAAACATGCGCTATTAGCTTTCCCTTTCAGTCCATGTGGGAGGCTGTGGCCACTTCAGCTGAGCCTCACCAGGAGCATCTAGGCTCTTCCCCTTGTGTAGGGAATGGCATTTTTTCCTAAGCCTTGAAACCAATCCCTGGTGCATAGTGGGGCAACCTGACCACAGCCATCACTTAGTGATCTGTGGTGATGTTCTGCAAGTCAAGGTGATGATTTATTTGGCAATGACTTCCTGTCAATACAAACAAACAAAAAAAATCTCCCTTGTTACATGAAGTCTGACATCCCCCATGGACTCAAATTTTGACTGCAACTGTTGATTTGGAAGATTGGACACAAGGGAAGGTTGGCATGTGTGTTTGTGTAGTGTCTAATGTCCATATCCTAAATGACTTCCTGCTCAATCTCCTTTACCCTATTCTTTTTATTATTTTTGTAATTAAAAAATTGAGCTATAATTTTCAGATTATAGAATTTACCTTTTAAAAGTGAATAATTCAGCGGATTTTAGTATATTCATGAAGTTTTGTTACCATTACCACTATCTAATTCCAGAATATTTTCATCCATACCCATTAGTAGTCACTCCCTATTCCTCCCTCCCCCCAGCCTAGACTTTCCGTTTCTATGGACTTGCTTCTTTTGGACATTTTATGTAAATGGAATCACAACAATATGTGGCCTTCTATGACTGGTTTCTTTCAGTCAGCATAATGTTTTCAAGGTCATTCATACTTTAGCATGTATTAATATCTCATTTCTTTTTATGGATGAATAAATTCCACTATCTAGATATATTACATTTTGTTGAATTCATTTGTTGATGGATATTTGGGTAGTTTCTACTTTTCGGCTCTTAGGAAAAAGCTGCTATGAATGTAACATGTATATATTTTTGTGTGAACATAGATTTTCAGTCCTCTTTGATATATACCTAGGAGTAGAATTGCTGGGTTATATGGTAACTCTAAGCTGAACTTTTTCAGGAACGTGAGACACTTTTTTCACAGCAGCAGTACCATTTTACATTCCCACCAGCAATGCAGTAGGGCTCCAATTTCTCCACATGCTTGGCCACACTCTTTATTTTCAGTCTTATTTATTATATTTTTATTTTATTACCTTTTATTAACTAATGTGAGGTCATATTACAGTGGGGTTTTGATGTGCATTTCCCTCATAACAATTGACATTTAGATCTTTTCATGTGTTTATTGGCCATTCCTATATCTTCTTTGGAGAAATATCTATTGAAATCCCTTTCCTGATTTTTTTAAGGAAGGTGTCTTTATGTTGCTGAGTTATAGAGTTCTTTATCTATACTGGATATTAGACATTTTTCAGACATTTGGTTTGAAAATATTTTCTCCTATTTTATGGGTTATTTTCAGTCTCTTGATAGTCTGCTGATGCACAAAAGTTTTAATTTTGAAGAAGTCATTTTTTTATTTATGCTGATCATGTTTTGATGTTATATGTAAGAAACCATTGCCAAAACCAAGGTTATGAATATTTCCCCCCTGTTTTCTTTTTAAGAGTTGCATAGTTTTGGCTGTTAAGTTTTATTTTTGATCCACTTTGAGTTAATGTTTGTTATATACTGTGTGGTTGGGGTCCAACATCATTCTTTTGCATGTGGATATCCAATTGCCCCAACACTATTTGTTGAAAAGACTATTATTTCCCCTCCATTCTTTTTCATGGCTGGATAATATTCAATTATATAAATATATTACATTTTGTTTATCCATTCATCAGTTGATGGATATTTGTTTTTTTCCACTTTTTGCCTATTGTTGATACTGTTATTATGAACATTTGAGGAAGCATTTTTGCGTGGACATGTGTGTTCTCTTGGGTATGTACTAGGAGTGGACTTCCTGGGTTATATTGCCCTTATTCTATTCTTAAACTAAGGGAAAGGGGCATCAAGAGGTGACTATTGGGATAAACATAGCCAGACTTACTTAAGGCTGAGTGTCTCCTTCTTGGAGGATCTGTTTGAACACAGATCAGTAGAACCAAAAAGTGGGCCCAATAAAGTATACAGCTCTTTGAGCTCAAGTTGGAGAGCGTACTCTTACTCTCTCTATAGACAATGTATTGGCCTTTACAATGTTCAAATGAAATGAATTCCACTAAGTGATGAGACTGTAGCTGGGATCCCTGAGGCACAGCAACAGACACCTTTGTGAGTTGGTTTCCTGGTTCACAAGGAACCTCATAAGCTCCCTAAGCACACTAGGTGTGCTCCTCCATGGTTGAATTGGTCAACATGACCCTGCGTTTAGGGCCATAGTTGATCGAGCCAGAAGAGCACACCAGATCCAAGTTATTCAATGAAATTCTCATTCCTGGTTTCACATATAGCTCATTTTTCAAAGCTTCTAAACTTGATTCTGTTTTCTCATTGCCTTATCACTTTTCCTTTGAGCTTCAAGGATTCTGCCAATAGCCTTCAGAGGTACACTTCTCCTGGCTTGATCATGGCCCCTGAACCAATCTCTGTGAATGATGCTCTTTGGGACACCCTCCATCCCCAAGGAACAGGTTCTAGGAAATCCACCTCTGCCTAGAAAACATCTATTTGTTTTCTCAGACCTACCCCAATGTCACTCCCTCTCCGAAACCTTGCCTGAGTGCTTTCTCAGGCAAGCTAGCTCTCTTGCTCTCCTTTTCTTTCTCCTTTCTCTCTATCTGGAGTCCCTCAGCACTTTATCCATGTCCCTCTTGCAGCAGGGAATGTTACACTTTGAACGTGTCTATATTTCTGGACTGTTAGATCCTTGAGGTCTGGGATGTTCATTCTGGCCCTAGGTAAGGACCTGGCACATAAATAGGTTCTTAGCAAATGTTCGGTAAATGAATATATTTAGGAGCCCGAGATAGTGCCTTTAAAAGCAAACTTCTGTTTTTGTTTAAAATTGAGAAACTTGAAAAAAAATCACTGTCTGTGTGATAAAGATGTGTTGAATGTGCTTGAAGTTGACAAATTTTCTGGGAACAGGATTGTTAGGGAAGATTCTAAGGTGAGGTTTCCAGAAGCATTAGCAAAACCACTCTTTCAGCTGTCATTTTCCTTTACCTTGATTGGAAAGCTAGGACAAGGGTGGTAATTTTTGCCACCAAGATACAGATGGCCCTGTTGCCTTTTGGGTTGTCTGAAATCTACGTGGATGCACGGCATTTAAAATTATGCCAATGAATCTTTTTTTAGTGAGATTGATAGAGTACAGAATATTAGTCCTGTGAAAATAACAAATAAATATGCACCCATTGTCTTGGATTATGGATAGAAAATAACTTGTTAGGTCTTTCTACTCTAGAAAGAGTTGATTCCTTGGATGAAGAAAGTTAAACTTGAATCAAGGCCAAGGAGCTTCTTTGAAGGAAAAGGATCATAACTTGGATTCAACATTGCTTCATTCTCTCTGTGAGACTGAAATGATGGAATTGTGGCTGAAGTGCACTGACTGGAAAGGTGGCCAAGACCTAAAGGGAGCCCACCACGAGGAAAGGGAGTTGCGACCAACAATCAGAGCTAAGGATTCCTAAGCATTCTGGACATTCTTCTGGGATCAGCCACTTGGCTGGTATTTTTCAGTTAAAAGAGCTGAAACCTAGGTAGTCCAAGAGGCCAGAACTGGACCCATGCAACAATTTAGACCAGAATGGGCCCTGAAGTGGTCAATGTGAACAGTAACAGAAGCAGAAGTTTGTAAGCCACCCACTAGGGGGCTTATTGGACACCCACATCTCACTTTACCTGGTATTTAGAAGGTGACTAACCTTCTTCTCCCAATAAGGTCTTATGTTCCCCCAAGAGAGCCTCCCAGACTTCCTGCTGATAATGGCTATAGGAGATACTGAATAACTAATAGAGAAATGAATAAATGAAACCAGATTTTAGTCCACTGTGGTGGTATGAGTGAGTCGTCTTGCTAAAATTCACTTGCAACAAACAAGTGTCCTCAAAAGGCAAAATGCTTTCTCTAGTGCTCTTACCTTTTCCCTTGCATCTTTATCAATCAAGAAGACTCTGATTGAGCTTCTATGCTGGGTTTCATAAAATGCATTAAAAAACATACTTTTACCACCAAAGTAATGATCATCTGGTCCCTCATTTTAAATGAAAAATAAAGTGTCATGTCAAAAATATCCTATGCACAATTTTAAGGTCTGCTTCATGACCTGGCAGTGAATACATATATAAAACAAAAGCAAAAATAAAAAAATCAACAAAGAAGGGATTCCATATTTTTTTCTAAATAGTTAATACTAGCAATCCAATCCAGGCCTTTAAACAAGAACTCCAAACAAAACCTTCTTTCTTACTATAGACATATAATGATATTGGCAGTTTTTGCCTAACGACCAGGAGAGAATTAACTGGAATGCCTAGGCCTGTTACCTAGAAACAACAAAAGCAAGAAATCCAGTATGTTTTCTACTGATTAAATTTGATAAGAACCAAACTATTACTCTTATAGGTGCTGCAATAGACTAAACTTCTCAATGGGTGCAAGAATTAAGTCCCAAGGTCTTAAGGAACATGTTGCATGTTATAAATTAGCTTCTCTCCTATGCATATGGTACTAACTCTGTAGCATTCTTGGGAAAATTTAGAAAATACTTACTCAAATCACTTTCTGAGAGCTTTATTCTCTCGTGGAAACTTTAGGTGGAAAGAATGCAATAGACATTTTAAAATTGGATTTTGGAAGAGTTCAATGTGTTGAACCCTTCATAAAAGGCACTATTGATTAATGAGCAAATACCACCGCTGGGCATATCTTTGTCTTACCACTGGGTGTCTCAGTCCCCAAAATTAAAAAAAAAAAAGTCTTGGTGAAGTAAGAAAAAAGTTAATCCCTTAAAATTTTTTAAGACCTCACATTATTATGACTTAAATATAATCTTCTCTTCACAAATCCTTCTTTGTCAAATAAAGACTTGTCCCTTTTCCATAGAACCAAATGTTCCTTTGTTCACAATTCAGAAATGCTTAACCTCTTTTGGAAATGCTTTTGGAGGCTGATAGAAAGTCATATTGGCTCATCTGCTTTTTCAAGGATGAGAACACAAATGGTCATGAAGAAAAACTCTGACAGGAAGATGCCAAAGCATTAAAAAAAAAATCTCAGGTATGAGCATAGGAAATTACTAGTATTTTTTTAGAGTCGCATTCATTTTCATAATGCTCTTTATTTTCCCTGGATTTTAGGATGCCTTGGCTTCTATTGTACGGGATAATTTCTTGGCTGACATTTAGGGTTAGTTCTTTGCAGTGTTTGTCCTTGGGGAAGAATACATTGTTTGAGAAGGTATTTGAATGACCTTGAGCTAGTCAAGAGTCATCTATGCAATCTTCCTGAGTAGACGACTTTCTTCTGGGGCTGGTGAAGCTTGTCATATTTTCAGCAGTTTCTAAGGTAATGGACAAAGAACAGGCTTTGGATTCAGAGATCCAGGTTTGAATTATGTTCTGCCACTTTAAGCTTTGTGGCCTTGGGTGAGTTTTTAACTTTTTCAAACCTCAGTACCCTATACCTGCCTTATAGGATCATCATATAGATTAAATAAGATAAAATATATGTAATTTCTGATCGAGAACTTGGGTAACTGGCAACATTGTGTTTCCCGCAGCCTCCACACCTGCATCAGCCAGACTGGACATGACACCAGTATAGATGGGACCTCACAGCTCTGCTTGTTCTTTGCAAGACTTTCACCACTCCCACCTCTGAGCTCTAATATTCAGGGCCTCACTAGCACAGCGATGACCTACTTTGGAGATCATCAAAATCAGTCCCCACATCTTTGTTCACTTTCAGTCAAAACAATGTTGCCAGTTACCCAAGTTCTCGATCAGAAATTACATATATTTTATCTTATTTAATCTATATGATGATCCTATAAGACAGGTATAGGGTACTGAGTTTTGAAAAAGTTAAAAACTCACCCAAGGCCACAAAGCTTAAAGTGGCAGAACATAATTCAAACCTGGATCTCTGAATCCAAAGCCTGTTCTTTGTCCATTACCTTAGAAACTGCTGGAAAATATGACAAGCTTCACCAGCCCCAGAAGAAAGTCGTCTACTCAGAAAGATTGCATAGATGACTCTTGACTAGCTCAAGGTCATTCAAATACCCAAGATTTCCCCTTACTGCTTGGACTCTTATCTCCTTATATAGCTCCCATCTCATTCCCGCTCCCTCAATATGTCCACTGTGCCCTTTTGAAGTCACTGTCCATCATCAGGTTAGTCCCCTAAATCCCCAGGTCCTTCTCAGAAGCTTCCCTTCACTTCCCACTTCTAGATGAAATTTGACTTTCCTAGATGCTGCTGCTTCCTCAGCAGCCCTCAAGTATGGTGGCCACTTCTATCTCACATCCCAGCTATACTGGGCCTGAGAGTGATGTAGGGATCTTCTTTTTACTCATGGTCACGTCCACTGTTCCAGTTTTGAAGTTCTTGCCATCAGATTGTAACACCTCCTACCAATACTCCCTACATTCATACACCCTCTAACTTCATTTAAAATTTGAATATTTTCACTGTCACTCTCTCCTACAATATTCTGTTCACAATTCTGAGTGATTTTGACATCCATGTAGATGACTCAGCCACCAAAGCAGCCATCATATTACATGATCTATCAGCAATGTTTGACCTATTGATCTCTTCCTCCTTCTGAAAAAACGTGCTTTACCTGACTTATAGAACATGGCTTTCTCTTGGTTCTCCTCCTACTTCACTAGTAGCAACTTCTCACTCTCCTTTGCTGATTTTCCCTCACTCATCAATCTCTAGGTCTTAGTCTTACCCTTTTCTCTGTCTATACTCACTGTAAAAGTGATATTCAGAATCATGGCTTTAAATATCCATCTCTGTTGATTCCCCAATTAAACCCAAACTTGGACCTTCCCCCTGAATGCCAAAATTATATTTCTTACTGTCCACTCAAAATCATCACTTGGATATCTAGTGGTTATGTTGAATTTAGCATACCTAAAACTGAACTCTTGATTCTGCACTCTCTACTCTACTCTTTATTGACTCCATGATTTCTATAGTGGACCACTCAATCCTGCTTTCTCAGGCCCAAAATCCAAATTAAAAGTTCACCAACTTCAAAGTATGTTCAGAATTCAGCTTCTTCTCACCTTCACTTTTCCAGTTTGGTTCGTCACCATTGATTCTCTCTTGGAATATTCAAAGACTCTTAAAACTGTCCTCCTTCATTCCACTTTGCCCAACTACTGCATATTCTCCACAGAGCAACTAGGTTGATCCCTTTAAAATTCAAGCTAGATCGTGTAACTTCTCCATTCAAAATTCTACAGTGAGTTCCCGTATCATTGAGAATAAGAGCCAAAGTCTTCGCAATAACCCCATCCTCACCCCACTTGCCATTTGAAACCATCACTTATCACTCTCCCCATGGCTCATTCTGCCCTATCCATGCTGGATACCTTTCTGTTCCTTGAACCTGTCAAACATGTCCTTACCTTAAACATTTTTGTGCTTGCTATTTTCAAGGCTGAAATTCTTTTTTTCTTCATAACAACCGGTCTCAGTCCCTCATTTTCTCTAGGCCTCATTTGTTGGTGAAGCCTTTCCTAACCAAATGCATTATCTAGGATAGGGTTTAAGCTGCTGTGATAGAGACCCAAAGTAATGGTGACTCATACAAGATGGAAATTAACAAATTCAAGTACAAGTGTACAGTACAGAGATGATATGATAACTCCATAGTCATAAGGACCCAGATTTCTTCCAAATGTTTTTTCAGGTCCTTAATGCAAGACTTACATTTTGTGGTTCAAGATAGCGATTAAGATCAGATTCAAACTCCAGTCAGTGGGAAGGAAGAAAGGAAAGAAGGTGGCATTCTTTTCCTTTTAAAGTCATGCTATAAAATTTGCACACATTCATTCCCTGAAAACCCATTAGCTAGGCCTGACTTGGACATACTACCCACAAGGCAGGCTAAGAAATGAAATCTTTGTATGTGTAGAAATGTATAAAAATTTTAAAAAATTACTGTGTAATAAGGGGAGAGTGGGCCTTGGGAGAACAATTAGCTATCCAAATCATATTAGGTTCCTTTAGTCACTAAAGTATCCATGTTTCCTTCTTCCCATATGTAGAACATATCCTTTCTCCTAAGAAGACAGTCAAAAGTCCATCTGGTTACTGCATTGATTTAAAAGTCCATCCTTGTTGATGCCCCATCCTCTTCATCAGGGCAGGATATGACTCCATGGACTAGAGACAGAATGGTAGAGCGAGAGCAAGTAATGAGAATAAAATTTCCTATTAATGGAAAATTCACCAGTCACTGGACCGTGGCAATGAGGCATCTTGTTGGGCCAGAACTGTGAGATCTTTCAGCCCTGGTAGTGTAGTAAATTCCTTTGTTGGTTTCACTTTCTGAGCTGGATGCCCTTGTTCATTTTCTTTATGACCCCTGACTCTGGGAGGTTCTTCTTTGTCTCTTGTTCTTTATGAACTTAATGAAGTGGCCATTGGAGAGCATACTCTCTTATGGGGTTGTGATGCTCTGATGGCAGTTTCTTTTTTTATGTTACTATTATTATTGTTATTTTTAATTAGAGAAGTTGTAAGTTTACAGAAAAATCATATAAAAAATATAGCATTCTCATATGCTTCCTTATTATTGACACTTTGCATTGGTGTGGTAACTTTGTCAGAATTGATGAAATAATATTAAAGTAACACTATTAACTATAATCTACTGTTTACATTAGCTGTATTTTCCCCATATACCATCCTATTATTAACACTTTGTATTAATGTTGTATATTTGTCTTACAACACTATTAACTATAACATTATTAACTATAATCCACTGTTTACATTAGCTGTATTTTCCCCATATACCATCCTGTTATTAACACTTTGTATTAATGTTGTATATTTGTCTTACATTCTTGCTTGTAAGAATATAACCCCAGTCCATCATCCACAGCAGGGTTCATGGTGTTAAATACAGTCCCATGTTTTATTTTATAATTTTCTGGTAACATACATGATCCAAAACTTCCCCCTTCAACCACATTCAAATATATAATTCAGCACTGTTAACTATCTTTATAATAATGTGCTACCATCACCACCATGCATTTCCAAACATTTACGATCAACTTAAATAGAAATTCTGTACAAAGAAATAGTTAACTCTCCATTCTTTACCCCATCTGTCCCCTGGCAGTCTGTGTTCTATTTTCTGACTCTACGAATTTATTATTCTAATTGCTTCAGATTAGTGAGGTCATACAATGTTTGTACTTTTGTAATTGCCTTATTTCACTCAATGTGATGTCTTCAAGGTTCATCCATGTTTTTGTATGTATCAGAATTTCATTTCTTTGTACAGCTGAATTATATTCCACTGTTATGCATTCACCCACATTTTGTTTATTCATTCATCAATTGATAGACACTTGAGTACCATATAATTATCCAAAGCATACAATCAATGGTTCATAGTATCATCATATAGTTGTACATTAATCACTACAATCAATTTTTGAACATTTTCAACACTGAAAAATATTTATAAGGCTAAAAATAAAAATAAAAATGAAAAAGAATATCCAAAGCATCCTAAGCCCCTTATTCACCCTATTATTTATTTATTTTTTATCCTTATTTTTTTACTCATCTGTCCACACCCTGGATAAAGTGAGTGTCAGCCACAAGGTTTTCATAATCACATGGTCACATTGTAAAAGCTATATAGTTATACAATCTTCAAGAATCAAGGCTACTGGAAGACAGTTCAACAGTTTTAGGTATTTCCTTCTAGCTATTCAAATCCACTAAAAACTAAAAGGGGATATCTATATAATGCATAAGAATAACCTTCAGAATGACCTCTCAACTCTATTTGAAATCTCTCAGTCACTGAAACTTTATTTTGCCTCATTTCTCTTCCCCCTTTTGGTCAAGAAAACTTTCTCAATCCCATGATGTTGGGTCTAGGCTCATCCCTGGGAGCCATGTCCCACCAAAGGGGGAGGGTAGTGAGTTTATTTGTAGAGTGGGCTTAGAGAAAGAGGCCACATCTGAATAACAAAAGAGGTTCTCTGGGGCTGACTACTCCTCCTCCTCTTCCTTCTCCTCCACAGGAATAAGTTTCATAAGGGCAAACCCTATGATCTAGGGTTCGTTCTATTAAATTGGCAATCTCTAATGCTTGTGAGAATCAGGAATTCTCCTGTTGGGAAGTTTATTATTTCCATATTTTTCCCAAGTCCCTTAAGGGGGCTTTGCAAATACTTTTTGATTCTCTGCCTAAATTACTCTGGGATGTATTGGGGCATCATATTAACCTGTACAAACCAACAAGACCTCAGTCCCTATTCAAGGTTCCATGTAATTATGGTGTCTGACTAAATTGACCATACAAGTTAAATTAGATAGTGTGCTATAGGAAATATAAATTTCATGACAAAGTCCTTTGATGCACAAACGTTTTTAAGTTTGAGAATGTTCTATTTATCTATTTTTTCTATTGTTGCTTGTACTTTTGGGTGTAAAGTCTAAGAAACCATTGCCAAATGACTTGCTGAAGATACTTCCCGACATTTTCTTCTAGGTGCTTTATAGCTCTGACTGTTATATTTAAGTCTATGATCCATTTTGAGCTAGTTTTTGTATGTGGTGTGAGTTAAGAGTCTTATTTTACTCCTTTGAAAATGGTTATCCAGTTTTCCCAGCACCATTTGTTGAAGACCCTTTCTTTCTCAATTGAGTGGAGTTGGCAGCCTTGTTTAAAATCAATTGACTATAAGTGTAAGGGTCTATTTCTGAACTCTCAATTCAATTCCTTTAGTTGATATATCTATCTTTGTGCCAGTACCATGCTATTTTGACCACTGTGCTTTGTAACATACTTGAAATTCAAGAAGTGTGAGTCCTCCAACTTTGTTCTTCTTTTTCAAGACATTTTTGACTTTTGGGGCCCCTTACTCTTCCAAATAAATTTGATAATTGGATTTTCCATTTCTGCAAAGTAGGCTGTAGGAATTTTGATTGGGTTTGCATTAAATATGTAAATGATTTTGCATAGAACTGATGTGTATTTAGTCTTCCAATCCATGAATGTCCCATTTATTTAGGTCTTCTATGATTTCTTTTAACAATGTTTTGTAGTTTTCATTGTACAAATATTTTACATCCTTGGTTAGATTTATTCCAAGATATTTGATTCTTTTACTGGCTATTGTAAATGGATTTTTTTTTCTTAGCTTCCTCCTCAGAGTACTCATTACTTAAGTATACAAACACCACCGATTTTTCATTTTGACCTTGTATCCTGCCCCTTTGCTGAACTAGTTTATGTCTGCAGTAGCTTTGATGTAAAATTTTCAGGACTTTCTAAATATAGGGTCATGTCATCTACAACAGTGCAAGTTTTACACTTCCTTTCCAATCTGGATGCCTTTTATTTCTTTTTATTGCTTAACTGCTCTAGCTGGAACTTCTAGCACAATGTTGAGCAGCCGTGGTGACAGCAGACATCCTTGTCTTGTTCCAGATCTTAGATGGAAAGCTTTCAGTTTTCACCATTAAGTAAGATGTTAGCTTTGGGTTTTTCATATCTGCCCTTTATCATATTGAGGAAGTATTCTTTCTATTTTTTGAAGTGTTTTGATCAAGAAGAGGATTTTGTCAAATGCCTTTTCTGCATCTATTGAGATGATTATGTGGTTTTATCTTTCCAATTTATTAATGTGGTATAATACATAATACAAGTGATTTTCTTGTTGTACCAACTTTTATCCCTGGGATAAAGCCCACTTTATCATCATGTATGAGTCTTTCAATGTGCTGTTGCATTCAATTCAAAAGTATTTTGTTTAGGATTTTTGCATCTTAATTCATTAGAAAAATTGGTACATAATTTTCTTTTCTTATAGCATCTTTAACTGGCTTGGTGTTAGGGTGATGTTGGCTTCATAGAATGAGTTAGGTAGTGCTCCCTTCTCTTCAATTTTTAGGAAGAGTTTGAGTGCATTGGTATTACTTCGTCCTGGAGTGATTGGTAGAATTCATCTGTGATCAACCTGGTCCTGTGAAGTTTTTGATGACTGATTCAATTCTTTAATTGTAGGTGGTCTGTTGAGGTCTTCTCTTTCTTCTGGATTTAGTATAGGCCTTTTGTGCATTTCCAGAATTTTTCCATTTAATCTAGGTTGTCCAATTTGTTGGCATGGAGTTGTTCATGATACTTTCATTTCTGTTTTTTTTTTATTTTTATTTCTTTGTCAGTCTACTAAAGGGACTGTAGATTTTATTAATCTTCTCACAGAATAAACTTTTGGTTTTGTTAACTCTTTCTATTATTTTTGTATTCTCACTTTAATTTATTTCTCCTCTCATTTTTGTTATTTCTGTCCTGCTGCTTGCTTTAGAATTAGTTTGCTCTTCTTTTTCCAGTTCCTCCAGGTGTGCAATTAGGTCTTTGAATTAAGCTCTTTCTTCTCTTTAAATATAAGCATTTAGGGCTACAATTTTCCCTCTCAGCACTACTTTTGTTGCGTTTCATAAGTTTTGATATGTATTCTGATTTTCAGTTATCTCCAGATATTTAATGATTTCCCTTGCAATTTCTTCTTTGACTCCCTGACTGTTTAAAAGGGTGTTATTTAACTTCCGTATATTTGTGGATTTTCAAGTTCTCTGCTTGTTATCGATTTCCATTTTCATTCCACCATGATCATTTGTATAAATTTTAATCTTTCTAAATTTATTGAGAGATATTTTGTGACCCAGCATGTGGTCTATCCTGGAAAATGGTACATTTTCCTTTGAGAAGTACGCATATCCTATTGTTTTGGGGTGCAATGTTCTGTGTATACCTGTTAGGTCTAGTTCATTTACAATATTATTCAAATTCTCAATTTCCTTATTGATCCTCTGTCTAGATGTTCTAGCTATTGATGGGTGTGGTCCATTGAAGTCTCCAACTATTATTGTAGAGGTGTATATTTCTCCCTTAAGTTTGCCAGTGTCTGCCTCATGTATATTGGGGTACCATGGTTAAGTGCATACATATTAATGATTATTATTTCTTTTTGGTGGATTGCCCTTTTTGTTAATACATAGCGTCCTTCTTTGTCTTTTATAACAACTTTTGACTTGTAATCTATTTTGTCCAATATTAGTACAATTATCATAGCTCCTTTTGGGTTACTATTTGCATGGAATGCCTTTTTCCATCCTTTCCCTTTCAAACTGTATGTGTCTTTAAGTCTAAAGTTAGTCTCTTATAAACAACATATAGTTGGGACGTTTTTTTATTGAGACTTTTTTCCATACAGTTGACTTTTTGTGATGTATTTTATTGATCCCTTTCTCATTTCTGTTTCTCTATACTTTTATTTTTTTTTATTTATTTTTTTAATTTGCATATGGGCAGGAGGCACCAGGGATCGAACTCCAGACCTCCAGCACGGCAGTTCGGAGCTCTGCCTGCTGAGCCACGGCAGCCCACCCTCTCTATACTTTTAAAACACTTTCTTTGTGAATACCCTGTGGTTTATATTACACAAGCTACATCTCTAACCTACTAATTTGAAAAGGAACCAACAGCTTCATTAGCATACATGTTCTTTGCACCCGTATCCCTCTGCTTCCCTTGTTTATGTTGTTTTTATCCCACTTTACCCCTTTAAACTTTGCACATTCATTATCAGGAAATGTGTCTTTATCATGTCCAATTGTCTTCTGATTCTTATAGGAATTAAAAATTAGGGTTGTATATTGAGGTTACAGTGCTTTTTTTTTTTTTAATTTGTTAGTTACCTTACTGTCAATCTTCATCTCTCCACACTACTCCAAATTACTATCTCTTGTCTCTTTCTTTCAATCTGCAGAATTCACTTTAGTAAGTCCTGTAGGGAAGGTCTTTTGTTGATTAACTGTCTCAGTTTCTGTTTACCTGTGAATATTTTAAACTCTCCCTTATTTTTGAAGGACAATTTTGAGTAGATAAAGAATTTGGGGTTGGCAGATTTTCTCTTTCAGAGAAAATCATACCACCGTCTTCTTGCCTCCAGGGTTTCTGATGAGAAATTGTAATTTAGTCTTATTGCAGTTCCCTTGTATGTGACAAATTACTTTTGCTGCTTTCAGAACTCTATGTCTTTGGCAGTTGACATACTGATCAATATGTTTCTTGGAGTAGTACTATTAGGATTTATTTGGCTTAAGAGTACATTCTGCTTCTTGGGTATGTATTTATGTCTTTCATAAGATCGGGGAATTTTAAGACATTATTTCCTCAAATATTCTTTCTGCCTCTTTTCTGTTCTCTTCTCCTGCTGAGAGACACATATGCTGTGTGCTTTGTGCTATCACTCAAATTCTTGAGTCACTACTCAAATTTTTCTATTCTTTCTCTACCTGATTTTCTGACTGCATGAATTCAGTTGTCCTGTCTTCTGGTTCACTGATTCTTTCTTCTGCCTGTTCAAATCTGCTATTGTATACCTCTAGTGTATTTTTAATCTCTACTATTGAGCCTTTCTACTATCGTGTATGTTTCTTTTTATACTTACAAATTATTCTTTATGCTCACACATTGTCTTCTTAATATCCTGTAGCTCTTTTTGCATATTTTCCTTCATCTTCTTGAATTGATTTATGAGATTTGTTTGAACATCTTTTATTAGCTGTTCCAATTTCTTTGACTTTGATAATTTAATGTGTTCCTTTCATTGAACTCTATTTTCCTGTTTCTCAGTATGCCTTGTACTTTTTTGCTGTTATCTAGGCATCTGATTATCTTGATGAGTTAACTCTGAGGGTCAATTTCTCCCTCTAAAGTCTAGGATTTTATTGTTGATTGGCTTTGTGTTAAGGCTCTTCTTTGATGCAGGTTCAATTTATTCCAGACCTTTAGAATAGCCCATCTGCTCAGATTTTCTCAGTTCTTCTTCATCTGATTCTTGCTTTGGATATGTGGTGCAATTTTTAAGATTGTACTTTTGTGCAATTGGTTCACTTCCAGGAAAAAGTTTCTTTTCCTCTATTCCTTCTCTTGGAATCTTGATCTGATCTGTTTATTTCTTTGCAAAATATATTTAGAATTTGAGTCCAACCCCTTCACACCATTTCCTCCTCCATTATTTCTTACCTGGTTAAAGCAGTATCCTTCTACCTTAGCTCTCTACATCCACCTTTTACCCCTTAGGTCTATTTTCAAGAACCAGAAAAGGAAGCTAGTGGTATGCCACTTAATTTGCTCACAATTCTCCAATGCCTTCCCATTTCTCTTAGAGTAAGGTATGAGTCTTACAATGGCCAGTGAGGTGCTAAACCATCAGACTCATTCATTACCTCTAGGACCTCATCCCTTAATACTATGTCCCTCACTTACTCCATTCCAATCTCAGTGGGTTTCTGACTGTTCTTTGAACATAGACGTCACTTTCTGCTGTAGAAATCTTCACTGGTTCTTCCCTCTACCTTGGAATGCTCTTCCTTTAGTTATCCTTAAGTTTACTCCTCCTCCTCCTTTAAAGTCTTTAAAGACGTCACCATCTCCACAAAGCCCATCCTGATCCCCTTTTAAAGTTTCATGCCTCATACCCTTCATAGTACTAATCTTCCTTATCTTGCTCAATACTGCCCAATACATAGAACTAATCACTTTATAACTTTGATGCATTTTGCTTATTTGCTTCTTAGAATGTAAATTCATGAGGTCAAGGGTTTTGTTTTGCCCATTGCTATATGCCCTACCCAGAACCTGGGTACACACATAGTAGTCACTCAATAAATATGCATTCATTATTTGAACAAAAAATAATATTATTAATATGCACATTCTTAAAACCAAATGAAATGAAATATGTTGGAGGGGATGGCTGTTATTGTCATTTCTCTTCTTTTGCTAATAATTAGCATATAGATTTAAGAAGGTTAACCTAGGGTAGTCATTAGTCTCTTTGTTTTATCTCATGTTGCATATTTTCTGCCATCATTGGACAGTTTCCTTCCTTTAATAAATAAATACCTTTAGTATGGTTAAGTCTTTCTTTGATTATTGAGCTTAAAAATTTATATTTCAATTTATTTTTAACAAACATTTATTGAGTCTTTAATTTGTGCCAGGGTCTTTAATTTGTGCCAGAAACTGATGAAATTAAGAGCTACAGAGAGAACTAATTCATGAATCATAGTCTTAAGAAGCATCCATACTTGGGATAAAGAGTCATATAAACACAATTTTATACTATAGTAAGTTTAGTAATGGACATGCATGTAAGGCATAGAGTTAATATAGAAAAGGGAGCAAATAAAATGTTATTAACATGTGAGAAATGTTAAAGTAAGAATAATTATGATTTATCATATGCAACTTTTCTCTAAACCTACATCTTCTTGGCTTTACTTCTGATTTCAGGTATGTTTGGTGTGGACAGTCCCATTTGGGTTTCAACTCACTTCCCACTGACAGCCTCTCACCTCAGGTGTACTGGGAGTTCTTCTTGTCTTACACAAGGACTATGTTAAATGTCCTTATACATGAACAATTCAGTCCCCAGACATGGATCCTCTGAACAGGCTGCTGAATATCTCACTGGTCCACTAAATTCACAATATCACGCTAATTGGATCTGGTGGACAAGATATGCCAATGCCCTGGAAGTCCTAGTAAGACTCATGCATGCCAAAAGATTGTAAATAAATCACAAAAAAATTCAGAATCTTACCACATCAGTGAGCTTTTCAAGAGTCTAATGGCCTGGCACATGCAAAAACATTCCATTTATGGTAAAAGTCAAATAATTCTTCCTTGTGCCTGCTACCATTTGAACACTTTGGGTTTTTCTTTGAATCTTGGGACCAGTGTATGCTATACTTAGAAACCCTGATTTGGGCCGTTTATTCAAAGGGCTGCTGGTTCTGAACTAAGCCCAAAGTAATCTGCAGCAGATTCAGGCTATTGTGCAAGCTTTTCTGTTGCTTAGGCCATATGACCAGACCCCATGGTGATAGAGATAAGTGTGGCACATAAATTTGCACTCTTCAATCTTCAACAAGTTCAAATAAGGGAGTCACAGCTTAGTATCCAGGTTTCTGAAGCAAAGCCATGTCTTTTCTCCCATTTGAAAAGAAGCTCCTAGCCTTTTACTGGGTCTTAATGGAAATTGAGAAACTCATCTTGGAACAACAAGTGACTATATGACTGAAGTTTTTCCTTTGTGAACTAGAGATTCTGAGGTACACCAAGTCATAAGAAGTTAGGTTTAGCAACAATTCATCCCATTATGAGAATAATTCATTTATCAACAGGTCTAGCAGGTCCTGTTGACAGTGGTTATGTGAGACAGTGGTCAGATGCCAATGTGCACCAAAAGCTTTCCAGGAAGTCATACCAATGGCCTAATTTAGTTTCCCTGCAACTGACAGGAAAAAATAGCCCTAAGACCTTGTTCACAGATGTGTTAGCTCAATGTGTTGGCATAAATTGGAAATGAATTTCTAAGTAACACAAAATATCATTGTGGGTTGCCTAAGGGACAATGATGCTGTGGGAATCATCCCAAAAGGACAGAGCTTTGAGTAAGTCACTAAACCATCTATTTTGTATGTATATAGAAGTGGTCTGAGATAAAGATAAACAAGAACTCCTTGGCAATGATGATTGTGTTGGCTTATTGATAAGAGACCTGGCAGGAGGATTGGAAGATCAAGATAAGAAGGAATAGGGGAAATCCAAGCAGATGGACCTGTAGGATTGGGCACACATTATGGAGAGCTTCATGTCTTGTGTTAACACTCACCAGAAAGCATGCATCACAAAGGAGGCCTGGATGGCTTAATCCATGGATGGAAAATAGTCTGTATCCTTGATTACCATAGCAGGTAGTCCAAAAATTGAATAGTCATGATGGCAGGACTGGTAGCTAAACATGGGCCCAATAGCATGGCTACTTACAGAGACTGATTTAGCTACTACTGATGCTGAATCCTCAAACTATCAACAGCAGAGTTCTACACTGAGCCCTTGATACAGCACATCCTTCGAGGAGACAACCATTTGGGGTGAGTGCCTGTATTTGACTTCTTCCATCTTGGAATGATCAATGATTTGTTTTCACTGGAATTGACTCTGTATACGAGTTTGCCTTTTGTGACAATTGTGCCTATGCCAGCTATAGAATTTGAAAATCTACAGAATGCCTGAATAAACTAAAAGTGATCCCACTGAACACAGTTCACCCAAGATACAAATTTTATAGTGGAGGTGGAGCAATGATTGCTATATGACCGTGGGATCTTATCATTTATTGTATACCACCTGTAAGTAGTCAACCTGATAGAATAATAAAGTGACTTTTTAATTTTCAATTTTTTAATTAGTGAAAGAGATATAGAGAAAGAGAGAAAGAAAGATAGAGGAAAGGAGAAGGGGGAGGAGGGAGACAAGAAAGAGGGAGGAAGGAGGATAATGCAGACAGGAGAGCATCATGTTCTCCATCTGTCCCCAAAAACTTTCAACCAGAACACACTAGAGCAAAATGTCAGAGGAAGTTGCATTGCCCTTCTGTCTTGGAGCTGATCACTTCTTGGCCTATTATCTGGAGCAACTCATTCAGTTCACTGAGCTTTGATGCTGTAATCTTTACCAGAGTCATGATGTCGAGATCATACAATATCCTTCGTGTCTGGCTTGTCTCACTGAGGATTATGTCCTTAAGGTTCATCCATGTTGTCATGTCTCAGGACTTCATTTTGCCTTCCTGCTGTATAATATTCCATCGTATGCATACACCAGATTTTATTTATACATTCATCTGTTGATGAACACTTGGATTGCTTCCATGTTTTAGTGACTGTGAATAATGCCCTATAAACTCTGGTGTGTAAATGTCTGTTCATGTAACTTCTTCAGCTCTTCTGGGTATATACCAAGTAGTGGTATTGCCAGCTCATAGGGCAGCTTGATGTTTAATTTTTGAGAAGCCATTATACTATCTTCTGCAGCATAGCGATTGTACCATTGTAAAGTCTCACCAGCAGTGCATAAGCGTCCTAATTTCTCCACTTGCTCTCCAAACATTTGTCATTTCCTGTTTGTTTAATGACAGCCATTTTTTATGGGTGTGAGATGATATTCCATTGTGGTCTTGAATGTAATGACTTTAGCTTCCTTTATAGCGAAAGAAGATGAGTCAATTTCTTTTTAACAATATTTTACAGTTTTCTGTGTACGGGTCCTTTGTACACAGAAAACTACTCCTTTCTGCGTACAGGAAGTAAGTATCTAGTCCTAAGTATTTAGGTCCTAAGATTATTCCTAGATACTTGATTCTTGTAGTGGGTATTTTGAATGGAATTTTCCCTTAATTGTCTCCATATTTAAGTCATTATTTGTATATTGAAACAATTCTTATTTTTGTACATTAACGTGGTATCTCGCCACCATATTAAATTTGTTTAGAAACTCAAGTAGTTTTGTCATGAGTTTCTTAGAGTTTTCCAAGTATAGGATCATGCTGTCTGTGAATAATGAAAGTTTTACTTCTTCCTTACCTATTTGGATGTCTTTTATTTCTTTCTCCTCCCTAATCACTCTCGCTAGGTGAGACAATGTTGAATAATAGTGGTGATAATGGGCATCCTTTTCTCATTCCCGATCTTAAGGAGGAATACTTTCAGTCTCTCACCGTTGAGAATGATGCTGCCTATGATTTTTCCATGTATGTCCTTTAAGGTGTTGAGGAAGTTTCCTATGATTCCTGCTTTTCTGGTGTTTTTACCAGAAAAGGATGCTGAATTTTGTCGACCGCTTTTTCAGCATCAATTGATATGATCATATGATTTTTCCTGTTGAATTTATTAATATGCTCATTATATTACTTCATTTTCTTATGATGAACCACTTTTGCATTCTTGGTATAAATCTCACTTGGTCATGATATATAATTCTTTTAATGTATCACTGGATTCAATTTGCTAGAATTTTGCTGAGAATTTTTGCATCTATGTTCATTAGGAAAATTAATCTCTAGTTTTCTTTTCTTGTAGTGTTTCTATCCAGTTTTGGTATTAAAGTGATATTCTTCATAGAATGAATTAGGTAGTGATCTTTTTCTTCAATTTTCTGAAAGAATTTGAGCAGAATTGGGTTTCCAAGACCAGACCAATAGGCAGAGAAAGGGATTACAATGTTTGCAGCAGTAATTAACTCTATTATACCAAGGCATCAGGATAGCTGCTACATCTGCACCTTGGGAAATTTACCAGGTGCTTAAATGCTTGGTGATAATGGTGAATCAGCAAACATGACCCAAAAAGGCAAGGCAACCAAGGGCTCAGACCCCTTAGTCATGAAGTTCTAAGTCACCAAATAAGGTGAAATAATTGGACTGGTTGGAGTCCTGATAAGAATGTGAGATAATTCTAGAATTGGTGTGTAGGAGATAATTGATATCATTTGTGACTTGGGACCTGTTGCAGCAGCCAAGCCTGTTGCATTAGTCTTACTCTACTAAGTCTTCTGTAAATGTTGTAGCTGGCTGTCCCCTTGATGGCTTAACAAGGGCATAAACAAATTTAATTGAAGCAAGGAGCAGACTCCAGAGTATACCCCTACTCATATCATCTTGGCTTCATTTCTGATTTCAGTTGTTAGCTAGAGTAGTCAATTTCCCAAGGATTCTGATTCATTTCATGCTGTCAGTATCTTGCATCAGACACAGGCTGAACATCTTTGATTTCTGCACTGAGGATCCTTCAAAGTCAGAAGGAGCTTACCACCACATAAGCAGTTCAAAAGCCAGGGGAGTTTAATATCTTACCACCACTAGGGCATGGGAGCTATTGGCTAAATGTTTCTACCTCTTGTTCTTTACACAATTCTATGCATATCTCAGGAGGTCCTGGCAGATTCTAGTGCTATTAACCATTGTAGCAACCTTAGTAACACACCTTAAGGAAGGTTTTTTCTGTTTCACCTTCTTATTTTCACAAACCTCCCCTCATTGTCTAGCATTGCCTCTCAAATAACTACCTACACAAGTTCTGATCTCAGGCTTTGTTGGGTCGACCCAAGCTAAACTCATGTGACATTTAGATTTGGTTTCATAGGATCAGTAGGTGTTTTTCAGTGGACTGGGAGTAGACTTCAGGTGGAAGTATTGGGTAGGGGAGGCAGAGATGAAAATGTGAACAAAGAGAAGTAGAAGACATTACAGGGTCTAGGAATATCACATACAAGGGCCTGGAGTTAGAAATATTGTGGCAATTGTCCATTATCTAATGTTCAGTTGGGTGATAGCAATTAATTATATATGAGGCCGTGCAATTAATGCCTGTGTACTTATGCTGAAGAGACACTTTCTTCTCTAGGCTAGGGATTGACATATGGTAATGAACAGGCCAAATCCAGCCCGCTGCTTGTTCCTGTAAATAAAGCTTTATTAAAGCACAGCCATGCTCATTCATTTACTGCTTTCCCACTACAGTGGCAGAGTTCAGTAGTTGAAACAGCAAATATATGCCTGCAAAACCTACAATACTTATTATCTTTCCATTTGTAAAAAAAGTTTACTGACCCTTGTTCTAGGTGATGGAGAAGCCAGTGAAGGGCTGTAAGTTGGGGAGTGATATGACCAAATTTTTTTTTTTTTTAAGAAAGACAATTTTGACAGTATGTGTTGGAAAAAAGAAGAAATAGCCTAGCCCTATGGACGTTTTAGAGTCATGTGCAGTAAACTTAAGCAAAAAGGCCATAATGACCTAAACTTATACAGTGGCAGTTGGGCTGGAGAGGAGAGCATGACTTTGGGAGATTCTGAGAAAATAGAATAGACTAGAGATACTTGAATGTAAAAGGTAAAGACTTTGATGACACTGGCATACATTATAGCTATATAATAGTAACTCCAAGGTGTGTTTTCTATGTGCAGCATTGTTTCCTTCAGTTCTCATAACAAATTATGTTAGCTGATTTCCTGACCAGGGGAATGTGGCTACTAGGGACACTTAAAGCTCATGGACTATTTCTGACAGGACTTTTTCCCTATACAGGTTATATATATAAATATTAATAAGTTTGATAAATGAAAAAAATTGTATTGGAGAACACTAATAGATAAGGTTGGACCAAATTTTAGAGGGCCTTGAAAGCCCCATAAGAAGTTTGTGCTGTATACTGTTGGCTTTTATGCAAGCAAATGCCTTGAGTAAAAAGATTTTGGGTCATCAGGCTGGATAGGAGGTAACTACGGTTATATTAACAAACAGAAATATTATATTTCTTTGTCCCTGTTTGTGGATATGGACTAAATATTATAGGAGACCTGGCTATACATGTATGTAAAGATCTGGAAGGTGACTTTGGAATATATTCCTGATAGCAACTCATCATTTATTTATCTTTTGGTTATATATAATTGTTTTGTAAATGAGGAGCATGCAAGGAAAAAAAACCATGTAAATTTCATTCAGAGTTCTAGTCAGTTTAATTCTATTTCAATGATCCTTGAAAGAGCAATAGGCATAAATATTTTCTTTTTTTTTTTTTTAGCTTTTAAACTTGTCCTTCTATTTTCTCCCCTTTTTTTGTTTCTCACTTGTGTAGTTTTTCAACTTTTTTATTTATAATTTCTCTGGTAATGTTTGAAATTTAATAGCTTATTAAAAAGTAGCACTGGTTGCCAAAGGCTTTATCTCTACTTGACCCAACTCTAATCAAATTTTAACTTCTTATTCTGTATGTGAAGTTATGTAAGAGCAATTGCAGCTGGAATTTATTAGTTTAAAATAAAGTAATATCTTTATAAATATTTTTTGAGTTCATTGGTTAATTTTTTATACTTTCAAATAAATTGGCCCATGAATTATATTAGATCATTTGAGTTTTAAACTAAAATAATGCAATTAAAATATGCATCTTCATTTTTATAGCAGCACAATTATTTGATATGACTACTTTAAAGTTTTTGAGACATTATCTGTTTGCTATTAGAAAAATACTATCTGAACTTTTTCGGTATGTAGAGCAATTTTCTTGGATCTTAATTCTCCAGTTCCAGGATGTGGTTAAATTGCTTAGCACCTTTTTTTGTGTGTAAGTCTCACCACACTCTTTCAGCTTTCTACCTATCTTAATTCTGTCTCCTTTATGGGTTCTTCTTTTCCCAGATTCTACATGTTAGAGTCTCCCAGGACTTGATCTCGAACCCTCCTCTCTTCTCCACTATTCTTTCTCCTTGGGTGAAGTCATTTGTTCCTATGGTAATATATATGTATGTTTATAAACTGATAATCCCCAAATCTGTATCTCCTAGTGTAGTCTCTGCTCTGAGCTTAAGTCTGATATATTGAACAGCTTACTTAATGAATTCTCCACCTGAATGTCTAATAACCACGTCAAAATACGGTGCTCAACTTGCCCCTCTTCTGTCTTCCATGTCTTGGATATTGGCACCATTTTCCTTCAAGTTGCTTAGGTGAGAAACTTGGGAACTGTCCTTGATTGCCCTCTTTCTGTCATCTCCATATGCAATTAATCCTCTTGGCTCTACTTCCAAATACATCCTAGACCTGAACATTTCTCTCCATGTCTGCTGCACCACCCCTGCCCTCACCTCCATTAGCTCTTGCCTGGACCACTGTAATACTTTCTAATTGATCTCCTTCTCTATTTACAGTCCATTCTCCAGGCAGGAATTAGACTTATCTTTTAAAAATGTAAATTACCTCTGAACACTGCCCTTCATAAAATATTCTTAATAGCCTTCTAACACACTTAGAATAAAACCCAAATTTTTACCCTGGCCTGTAAGGTCTTATATAACCTGAGTGAATTTTTCCTTAAAATTGACAAGATGACTACCACGAATTCTAGGTCCATTAACAATCTTTATTGTTGTTATTATCTTTGGTACAGTTTGGATGATATTTGCTTTACTAAAATGACAAAAATATTCTATCAATAAATTATGTTAGTAATATGGCCCTCAAATATTTATATTATTCTAGCAGATCCTCTTGAGATACAATTAAAGATATTATTTATTTGAGATTTGTAAAAGAGAATGTGCACTTCCATGAAGTTCTCCTCTACATTTTAGTTAAAAATGTAACATTTGTGTTCTGTGCTAGTTAACTTATTGAATAAGACATTGCCCTCAACTTGTATTCTCTTCCATAGTCTTTGGATTCTAATTTCACTGGTCTTCCTTCCGTTCCTTGAACACACCAGGCTCATTCTTGTCTCAAGCACTTTACAAATCCTGTTCGCTCTGCCTGGACCACAAGTTCCCCAGCTTCGTACCTGACTGCCTCCACTTGAGTTTTCATGTCCCTCAGATCAAATGTCATTTCTTCAGGTAAGTCTCTTCTGACTCCTGATCTGAAGTAGACCATCTGAAAACTACACCAATAACCATTTACAATCCGGTTACTTTTTTCATTTAAAATCTACAGATTTATTGCTACCTGAATTATATGATTTGTTGAATTACTTGTTTACTGTGTATCTCTTCTAACACAATGGTTACTCCAAGATGGCAGGAACTATTTCTTTCTGGGTCACTGCTGTATCCTACCCCATGGAAAAGTGTCTGGCACAAGGTAAGGGTTCATTTAATATTTGTTGAATGAATGAAAGAACATGAAATCCAACCCAATAGTATATGCATTTCCAAAAAGAGTGTTTTTGCCACTTGGTAATAGACATAGATACTAAAATATCCAAAGAGGTATAGTGTAAGGAGTGATGGAACTTAAACATCCATTTGACTTTCCTAAATTTTTGATTTTGTAATTGTCTATAGTTGTGATATTATTAGGATAAATGGATAATCTATGTAATCCACATAGCACATTTGTTTTTCAATTAATTATGATTCTCTGCCTTCCCCTTCTCCCTGGCCCTTTTGTCTGCCTATCTAAACACTAATCTTCCTTTTGAATTCAGTTCAAAAGTCATCTTATTTTAAAGACTTTCCAGGCCCTATATCACGATTAGAAAATATAAACATTGGTAAAGAAGGGTCCCTGTCCCCTTACATTAGAGACAAATGGATAAATAAGTAATTAAAGCTCAGTGTTCTATTCTAGGGATGTTGATAAAGTGCTATGGGAACATAAATGGGATGATTGTCATTTTCTGTGTTGTATTATTGTATCATTGAGACTGTAAGTTGCTTAGTGATAGACAGGCAAGACAATCTCTTTTTTTTTAACTTTTTATTGAACTATAATACATGGGTTGATAATTTGCAATTTTTATTTCTTAGTTAAACATTTTATTTTGAGATAATTGCATATTTGAAATCAGTTGTAAGAAATACTACAGAATTCTCATGTACGTTTTATCTTGTTTCTTCCAATGTTAATGTCTTACAAAAATATAGTACAATATAAAACCAAAATATTGACAGCAGTGCAGTCAAGATATAGAACATTTCCATTGCCACAAAGATCATGTTGCCCTTTTTATTCTCATGTCTACTTCTTTCCCAGCCCTACACCTTCCTTAACCCCTGACAACCATTAATCTGTTCTCCTTTTTAAATAATTTGATCATTTCAAGAATATTATATAAATGGAGTCATATAGTATGCAACCTTTTGGGATTGGCTTATAATTCTCTGGAGATTCATCTATGTTAGCTGTATGTCTTAATGGTTTGTTCTTTTTTTTATCACTGGGTAGTATTCTATGGTTTGAATGTACCACGGTTTGACCATTCATCCATTGAAGGACATTGAGATTGATTCCAGTTTGGCACTATTATGAATGAATCTGCTATGAACATTCATGTGCAGGTTTGTGGGTGCACATTAATTTCTCCTTTTCTGGGATAAATGCCCAAGTGAACAATTGGTGGTTCATAGGATACAAACCCAGGTTGGTCTGGCTTCAAAATCTCTGCTCTTTTCACTATATGATGAAGGAAAGCCCTTGCTGATGATTTTTATCCCTCATGGTCCCTAGCACATTGGCAAGCACAATAAAGCTGCTCAATTAGTGTTGGTTGAATGAACTTCAGTAGGATTTAGCTTAATGCTTGCTGGAGATTTGAGTAGCATCTCTTCTCCAGTGGGATAAATAGCTTTTGTTTACTGGGCTTCATTTCCCAAGGCTGAGCAGCTTTTACTTTTTCTAGTATCTCTATTTATTTCAAAGAGTTTGCCCAGTTGACCATTGTCATCTTCCATTCAGTCATCAATTAAGTATAGCTGCAGAGTTCCCAGAAGATTCCTATCACTCTGCAGGTAAAGCTAAGGTCGCAGAAGCAATCAGAAGAGAGTATTAGTCTGCTCTGCCCACATCCATTCTAGAGCCTATAACATTTCTCCCAAAGAGTTCTGGAGGTCTCAAGGGAAATGTGTCATACTTACCTGGTCAAGTAGTCTCTTAACAAGCGCTCTGGGTCTGGGCACTGGTGAAAAGCAGGAACTCAAATTCTGCCTGGGTTCAACTCCTAGCTCTGTTCTTTATTAGCAATAGGACTTGATCAGGAGTCTAGACTTCAGTGCACCTCTATTTCCTATTCTGAAAAGTGGGGATAACAATAGTATTTACTTCGTAAGTTTAGAGCTAGGGTTAAATGATTTAATATGAAAAGTACTTAGAACAGTGCTTGATACATAGACTATATTACTTGA
This sequence comes from Myrmecophaga tridactyla, assembly GCA_004026745.1. Classification (NCBI taxonomy): domain Eukaryota; kingdom Metazoa; phylum Chordata; class Mammalia; order Pilosa; family Myrmecophagidae; genus Myrmecophaga; species Myrmecophaga tridactyla. The sequence continues at coordinate 40,342 of PVIY010006887.1, forward strand.
GCGTTACTTACTATTATTGCTATTATTAACATCATATTAGGCAACCCGATCCCTTGTCTGCTTGGCTCCCTGTGGTGATCTTGTCTGTCATGGCAAATACCAAAAGCAGCTGCTGCCTGCCGTGCATATCCTGTCAGGACCCTGATGCTAAGGTGCAGTATGCTGATGTATGCCCAAGGACACCATCCCTGAAGCTCTGATGATGGTTCTTATTACGAGCGAAGGTTTTGATTATGTGACTGGGCTGAGGTCAGTTTGAAGAGAGGTCCCACCCTGAGCTCACGAGCGGACCCCTTCTCACCCATAGCAATGCTTCTTTGCCCCTGAATCAAACTGGACCACCCCTACTTTCTCTTTGTACTGAATGTCCTTAGTCACACGTGAAAATCATTCTCTCTCTTCCACATGCTTCCCAGCAACTTTCCAAAATACTCAATCCCTAAACTCAGCTTCTACATTCAGAAGATTTAATGGCTTCTACTTTTCCTAAAAGAGTGAGACCTCTAAGAAGAACTTCAACTTCTCTCTTCCATTACTTTTTTCCATCACCTTTGCTCCGCTCTCTGAGGAAGAGAGCTTACCTCGGCAGGACTCTGCAGGGGTCCAAAGCACATGAATTCATAGGTTATAGCAGTGTCTTGAGCTGAGACCTCTCCTGGGTAAGAAATGTCACTAGCAGCAGTACTAGGAATGGGAATATGAGTTAGGGCACTATTAAAATTGTCCCAGGAAGAGATTAAATTCTGAACTAAGGAGTGAAATTTGGGATAGATTATTTTATCTCTAAAAATGTGCCTCCCCAAATTCAAAGCCTGCTTGCTGTTTTATTTTATTTTTTATTTTTAATCTCCCCTCCTCCCCCGTTAGTGCCAGGTGTTTGAGCTTTGAATGCCTGTATTTTTCTGCAGCTCTTCACTATTCTAGTGAAGGCCAGTGCTTATCAAACTGCCTATGATGGCGAATCACCAGCTGTGGTATCAGCTTTGGTGAGAGCCTAGTTTGTTTATGGTAATTTTGTTCTATTTTAGTCTTTCCAAAGACTGCCTTGGGGTTTTAGCTCTCAGCCAAGGGCCAGGAAAGAGAAGCCTTTATTGCTTAGATGTAGGAATTTGGGATAATATATGAAGCAAACATCCCACTTACTTAGTGAGCCCTTCCCGGGTGGTTCACCTCACCCAAACATTTTCTGGGAGAAACACAACTGCCACCACCTTGGGGGAGCTGCAGTCCATTGAGAGTCACATCTAATTTTTCCTTTTAATTTCTGCAGCTTCATTTAGTTTTGAAAAATTACTATTAAATATTTTGTGTTTTTCCAGTATATGTTTCCTTCTATTATAATTATTCTGAGCATACACTAAAACAATCTTACTCAATGATGAATCCATAAGCAGTTATATTCTTATTCATTCTTATTCTAAATACAGGTAGATGTCTGTGAATGATGCCTTTTCCAAACAGCATATGCTAAGTAGATGGCTAGGACAAAGATATAATGGCAGTAAAATAAATATGTTTTCTTACATTTATAAATGTTGCAAAAGTTAAAAAGAGCATTTAAAGTGATTAAGTAAACCCTGTGGAAAGTATTAACTTTTTCAATAAATATATTATTGGCCCTGTGTCAGGAAATAGAGAAGAACGAGACACGGGTGGCCCTATAGGAGTTCATTGTTTAAAGGTCTTGTGATTTATTTACATCATTGTTTAAAGGTCTTGTGATTTATTTACATGTGTCCTCTGATGTCCCCACACCCAACTCCATTGTTTAATTGTCCTCAATGCACCTCAAAGTCTGTCTTTTCTACATGCTTCCCAGAAGCTTTCCAAATTCCTCAAGCCCTAACTGAGCTTCAACTTTCAGAAGACTTAGGCTTCTACTCTTCATGTAAGAGTAGAGGGCTCTTAGAAGTGGTTACTCCAACTTCCCTCCTTTATGCATTTTCTGTATCCTTTGCTCCTGTGTCTGGGAAATATATATTTTTTCCCCTCATACTCCCTTGATCTCATTCCCTCCATCTAGTACCCAACAGTTGTGACTGAAAAACACACACATACATGCAAAATAATCAGTATTTTTGCTGTAAACAATTGCTCAGCATTGCCAGGTTTTACCTGATCTCTGAGATTCACTCAGGTTTGGCTATGAAGTGGAGTGGGAAGAGGCTAGTGGGGCGGGGTAGGACAAGGCTCAGAGATATTTGTAATAATAAGTAAAGAAAAAAGGTCAGAGATGTTCCTACTCATGTCCTGGAAGCTGCAGGGACAGCCACGTGGAGTTGTCAAGGCCATGATGGGGATGTTCCAGAGAAGATCTGTGAGGACTGGTGGTTCAGATGTAAATAACTTGCCCTCACCTGGATGCAGCGGCAGTGCTTATACTAGAACGGAGACACAATCCAGGGAGAATTGACTTTAAAGATATCATCAGTTTGGAGTAGGAGTTGGAAGGTTTAAAATAAAACTTAAGATGAGTCAAATTGAAATTAACAAAAGTAAATTGTATTTTGCACTTGAATTTAAGACCTTTTCACACAATTCTGCCCTTGGGGGGATGAACCTGAGCTCTAAGTTAAGACAGTCTGTCCACAAACACGCTGTCAAAATTCAACATCTTCTATCATCTTGGACCAAAAGAATCATGTGTCTTAATTCCTAAATTATTCTCCTTCCCAAATACATCACTCTTTGACCTGGGAGTGGCTGTTATTCCTGACTTAGCATGAACAACTTGGATATGAAATCTGAGGTTGTTTAGCAACAATTGAGTAGTCCCTGAATTGTAATCACCTTTCCCACTGCCTTGAAAACTAATTTTTATGCTTTTTACAAGTTCAGAAACCTGTTTTTTTTTTTCAACCTCTGTCTGCCTGGGGATTACAAAATTGTATATACCACCCAGACACTCTATCTTATCAAAGAACTTTCCAAGAGTAACAGGCATGAAGTATAGAGGCCAATGCAATTTCAGTCTTTCAACCACATAGTAGACCATTTTAAGCACTGCATGCCCCTTCTTCGTATCTCAGTCTCTATTTCTGCATTATCTTTTGCTTGGATGCTAATTCTGTACTCCAGCACATACTCTTGTTTTCTTTTGTCTAGTCACATCTACTATGGGTAAATTTCTTGCCTCTTGACTTTTTCTCTAGGCCATCAAAAGAAAGTTCTTAAGTGGTCAAAGCATTTTTATAGCTTTCTGGTACCTCCTAAAAGGCTGGCCATACTCCCATGGACCTCTTTTTTCTTGAGGAGTGTTTTAACATTTAAAAAATTTCCATGTGGGAAAACGTGTTTATTACCACTCTCCTGGGCCTGCTCTTCCTCGATATTTCCTGTGAGAAGTCTTGGGAAGGAAACAGTCTGTTGACCTCAAACAAAACCACATATTTTTACTGATATATTTGGTACTCCATATTTTACTGATATATTTGAACGGTGTACACACCATTTCTCCAGTGGCTTCACAGTTGGTAATGTGATGGCCTTTATAATGGCCCTTTTGCCCTGAAAGTGTATTCTGAGCACCATCACTTCTTATGCAGGGTCCACTTTTGCTCCATTGGCTTCGTTGCACCAAACTTAAAATCCATGGTGGTGCATGCACCAGCTCAGAAATAAACATAGCTTACTACTATACTGAAGTTCAAAAATCCCCTCTCCTGGAGTCTCTGCTCCTGGAATAAGGTACTTTTCTTTAATCCTACATATTATTTGCTAGCTTCCTTTTGGGGAGATTCATAGTTTACACCTATCCAATGTCTGAGTGCAGGGGTTGGTTAGTTTTTTCCATTGTGGCTACTGATTTTGCAGCTGTTCTTTAAGATACATGTCCATGTACAAGCAAAATGTGTTTCTTAAAAAAAATGAAACATTAAGAAATAATACAGTATAGAAAATTGCACAATTGACATTTCAGTGTCTGCTGAGATTAATTAAGCTGATGTTACTATTTTGACATATTTTCTTTAGTTCTATTTTAAAGAAAATTAAATAAAATAAAAAATACAGCTATAGCCATATTCTCTATGCTTTCACCCTTCCCATTTTCCCAGAAATATCCATCATCTTAAAATGGTTTGTAGCATCATCACATCTACCTGACAATTACTTTGAAAGCACGACTCCATTTCCCCCTTCACTCTTGTTTTAAATCCAATCTTCAGAGTTTGCTCTCCCTCAGCCCCACATCTCCACTGCCAAATTTTCCTTCACTTTGGAAGAAACTTTGGACCATTGCCTTAACTCTCTTGGTCACTTTGAGATGATGAAATGTTCTCTAGTCTCTTGTAGGCATTAGGATATTCTCATTTGTGTGATTAAAATACCCATTTACCAAGTGCAGTGATAAAATCACAACTTCATTTTAAGTTAAATATCTTTCCTCCATAGCCTAGTACTATTTCAAGCAGGGCAGTATCAGTGAGGGGGAGGGAGTCTGCCTCTTCATTACTCCTGCCCACCCTTTGTGTTAGTGTCTTGTGTCCGCTATAAAAAATTACTAAAAGCTTGAGTGGCCCAAAACAACAGAAACTTATTGTCCCATAGTTCTGAAGGTCTGAAGTCCAAAATCAGTATTATTGGGATGAAATAAGGGTGTCAGCAAGACTTCACTCTCTCTGGAGGCTCTAGGAAAGAATCTGTTCCTTAACTTCTCCAGCTCCTGGCAACTGCTAGCATTCCTTGCCTTGTGGCTGCATCACTCCAATCTGCAAGGCCAGCATCTTCACATCTTTCACTACATTGTTTTCACATCACCATCTCTTCTGTGTATGTCACATCTTCTTCTGCCTCTCTTCTAAGGATGATTACATTTAGCATCTACCTGGATAATCCAAGATAATCTCCCCATCTGAAGGTCCTTAGTTTATGTACATCTGCAAAGAGAATTTTCCCATAAAATGTAACAGTTACAAGTTCCAGGAATTAGGAGCTAATATCATTGGGAGTCATTATTCAGCCTCCTATACCCTATCCTAGACCTTTGGCTTCTCTGAGGTTGAGTTTGGAGTATGAAGTGTGGGACATCAGTCGGGGACAGAAGAGGTAGGAAAATTCTTCCTCGAATGTTCAGCTATAGTTCTACTTTGGTGCCTTCATGGTTTGGCGTATTTCTAGTATGGACTTTATTTTCTTTCACACTTTCTTGGTTCCTTGGCTCACAGGGCAGCACAGGATTTAAGAGGGCTTGCTCATGGACAAGTTAAGAAGCATCTCTCTTTTTATTTTTATTTTAAAAGCATGAACAATAAAATAAAAGAGATAACAATGGCAATAAATCTCACATCGCTGTTGTGAGGATTAAATGTGAGACTTCAATACATGGAAAATATTTAGTAGAGTGCCTGGGTACAGCACCTGTTTAATGAGTTTTGGCCATCTTTGTTATTCTTACCTGGTTACAGCTTCTTGGAGAGGTCAAATCCTCTTACACAGGCCACTAAAGTACCACCTCAGTCTCTTTAGTTACTGCAGCCCACTTGGAAGCCTCCCTTGAATTATTATGAAATATAGTTTATATACAAAAGTGTTTATATAACTTCTATGTACAGATTAAAGAATAAACTATACCTATTGCCAATTTAAGAAATGGAACATTACCTGTACCTTGGATGGGATCCATATATCTCACATCCTTCTTTCTCATGAGAAAAGAAAATCATTCTTCTAAATTTTGTGTTAGTTTCTTCCTTTTTTTCAAAGGGTAACAATTTCCAAACTTTCATTTTTTTAGTTTTCTTTTTGCTTAATCTGATCTGTAAATGCAATGAATAATACTGAGTATATTCTTCACAGACTTGCTTTTTCATTCAGCAAATTTGTTGAAATTCGTGCATATTCTTGAGTGCAATTGCACTTAATTATTAGTATTAGTATTAGGTCTGTTACTGCTAAACACTACTCTATTTTATTAATACTGTATGATTTATTTATACATTCTGTTGTTCCTAGGCATTCCATTTTTGATGGTTGGTTTCATGTGTCAACTTGGCCAGGTTATGGTGCCCAGTTGTTTGGTCAAGGCAACACTGGCCTGATTGTTGCTGGAGAGTATTGTGTGGATTTAAATCATTAGTTGATTGCATCTATGACTGATCACATCTACAATCAACAAAGGGGAGTGCCTTCAGCAATGAGAAGAGTCCCTTCATACAACCAGTTGGAGGCCTTAAAGGGAGAACTGAAGATTTCAGCAGTCAGAAGGAAGAATTTCCATCTGTACTCCAGTCAGCCAGCTTCTCCTGGGGATTCAAAGTTCTCCTCATCAAGTTTCTAACTTATAGCCTTCCTGTACAGAATTTAGAATTCGGACTTGTCAATCTCCATAGTCATACAAACCAATTCCTATGGTAGTTATCGTGTGTGTGTGTGTGTGTGTGTCCTGTTGGTTCTCTTACTCTGGAGAACTTTGACTAATACACCCTTATTTTGCTGTTTTAAGGATGCTTCTCTGAACATTCCTGTACACATCTTCTGGTACTTATAAGCTAGAGTTTTTCTAATACACCCTTATTTTGCTGTTTTAAGGATGCTTCTCTGAACATTCCTGTACACATCTTCTGGTACTTATAAGCTAGAGTTTTTCTAAGGTATACTTCTGGAAGTGGCATGGCCTAATTGTGGGGAAAATGAAAATTGAACTCAATTCCATATTCAGCTTTCTGGAGTGGTTGTGTAAATTAACACCTTCACCATCAGTTACAAGAATTGGTTGTTTCACATATCTTTTAGAGTGTATTATTGTTTCCAGCTATTTACCTCCTTCTCTTTAAAAGGAATATATAGCCCCCACTGTTACCATGTGACTTTGGCAGGGCTTCCCTGTTGGTGGAATGCATTTCCACGACCAATTATCAGACTTGGCCATGTGGCTTGCTTGAACCAATGGGATGTGAGCAAAAGTGATGGTGTACCAGTTCTGAGCTTTAAGAGGCATCAGTTGTTTTTTCAGCTTGCTCTGTTTCCCTTGGCCATAAGAGCAGTATATCCAACATACAGTATCTCCTTCAGCTTGGGTCTTATAATGAGAAGACATGTGGAGTAGGGCTGTAGTAGATAAACCATCATCACCAAACCATAATGAGAACAATAACTAAATATTATTGAAAGCCACTGAGAGTTAGAGGTTTATTACTGCAGCAAACCTGACTAATACAATCATTGTCAATGTTGTATATTTCTAGTGTTTGATTTTGGCATATCACATTATGATTGTAATTTGTTTTCCCAAATACTTTTGTTTTGCCCTTTAGTTTTCTGGCCCTTTGTGTCTCCTCTTCTGTAAAATGACTGTTCATGTCTTTTGCGTACTTTTCTATTCTGATATATCTATTTCTCTTTTTGACTTTTAGAAGTATTCATAGTGTCTAAACACTAATCTTTAGTTGGATATGTGTGTCACAAACGTTTTTCCCTATTTTATGGATTCTTTCTTCATTCCTTTTATGGTGCCTTTTGATAAAAATTATTAATGTTAATGTAAATTTGCCGATGTTTTCTCCATGGTTTGTCTTTTTATATCTTTTTATAAGAAATCTATTCTTACCTTGAAGTCATAAAGAAATTTGCCTATGCTTTCTTCTCAAAGGTGGGCAATTTTGCTTTTCACTTGTAGGTCTTTAATCCACTGGAATTTATTTTTCAGAAGGTATAAAGTTAGAATCTAAATTTATCTTTTTTTTCAAACATATAAACAATAATCTCTGGACTACTTATTGAATAACCCATGATATCCCTACTACCTATATTAGAATATATGTCTATACTCTAATGCTATGTCTGTTGTTTAGCAAGGCTTTCTCTTCATATGTCTCATCCAGTTTATTTTTCTACTATGCCATGGGTCTATTGGTCAAATCTTGCTCCAATACCACAATTTTAATGGCTGCTACTTATCATAAAGTTTTTTATCGTGTAGGGTGGGTTCTCCTGTCCTCTCCCCATCCCATTCTCCTTTCACTTTTTTTTTTTTTTACATGGGCAGTCACTGGGACTCAAACCTGGGTCTCCGGCATGGCAGGTGAGAATTCTGCCACTGAGCCACTGTCGCACTGCCCTCTTTCACTTCTTTTTGCATTCAAAATTTTCTTCGTAATTGTATAAGTCAGAATTCTCCAGGGAAGCAGAACCAACAGGAAAGCTGACTCTCTGAAGCAGAGATATAAATATTTCTTTCTGATTTCTGAAATCATCAGTTCTCCCTTTAATTTCTTCAACTGATTATATGAGACTTTTCTCATTGTTGAAGGCAATCCCATTTGTTGATTGTAGATATGATCGGCTGTAGATGCAATCAACTGACATGGAATATCTTCATAGTAATAATTAGGCCAGTGCTTGTCTGACCAAACGACTGGATACCATAACTTAGCCAAGTTGACACATGAACTTAACCACCATAGTAATTCTTGGCTCCTTTATACTTTATACAGGTTTTAGGACCAGCTCATCAAATTCTATGAAAGATTCTATAGGATTTTAATAGGAATTGCAATGAATTTCTATCTTAATTTAGGAATGATTGCTACTTCCATGATATTTACTCTTATTAAATATCCATGTTACAGACATATACATATATATGTATATATGCACATATTTATGTTTAATTCTTTTTAAATGTCTTTTAATAAAATTATATGATATTCTCCATAATGGTCATGAATTTTTTGTTACATTTCCGACTAGGTATCTCATTTCTTATTGCTGTTTAAATGGTATCTTTCCCTCCTTACTTTTATTGTGAAAAGTTTAAAACCTACAGAATATTTACTAGAATGGTACAGGTAATGCCCATATGCATTTTGCATAGATTAACCAATTGTTAGCATCTTTTCACATATGCTTTCTCTCTCTTTCTATATATTAATAGATGTACAAGAAGGCTGAGGTGTGTCTTATAGAGAAAAACATACATGTTAGATAAGTTTGTTCAGGCATGAGTTATTGTGCTGTTGACTATGAGCAATGTTGATGAATCAACAGTATGTTAAATACAGTGTCTTTAAGTGGAAACATGCATAAAACAAGGTTATGTATTGATTGGTTGACAATATTGTCACCAATGTTTCACAAGGACCTAACTTTGTATTTCCTCTAGGAGCAATTGTTCAATATTTACTAATTCCGTGCTTATGTGACTTTATTGAACATGATTACCATCAATAACAAGAATCTACCATGTTTCCTTTGTTGACATCATGACACCTCAATTAAACTTGCACCAGCTAGCAAAACAAAAAAAAACCCGAAAACATTCTTTTACATAAACACAATATAAATATAACACTCAGGACATTTAACATTGATATAATACTATTATCCAATATACAGTTCATATTCAATTTTTTACCAATTGTCTCAATATGTTTTTGGCAAGTTTTGCTTCCTTTTTTATTTGATTTAGAATGCAATCAAGGATTATATACTGTGTTAAGCTATCATATAACCTTAGTCTTCTTTAATCTAGTTCTTCCTGAAACTCAAAGATATTTCTATAACGTTTACATTTTATAAAGAGGACAGGCCAATAGTGTGTACACTATTTGTAGTGTATTACTCAGTTCCTATTTGTCTAATTGTCTCTTCATTATTAGGTTCAGGTCAGTCATTTTTTGCATGGTTAATACAGATATAATATGTGTTCTTTCTCTTGTATTTTATGTTAGGAGACATTTGATGTCGGTTAGTTCCACTGCTGGTGATATTGATCACTTGGTTGAGGTAGATGTGTCAGATTCCCCATTATAAAGGGATCTTTTCCCCTTTGTAAGTAATAATTAATCTACAGGGTGCTTTTCTTCCCCCATGTTCTTTTACCCACATGATTTAACATCTGTTATTGAATCTTTTGAATTATTATTGTCCTAAAGGTAAAATAGTGATTTTTATTTCTATAATTCCTTCCTCATTCATCAGTTGGCATTCTTCTATTGTGAAGAGTTTTCCTCTCCCCCCATCCTTAGTATTGGAATGGATTTGCAGATTCTTCTTTTCTAATTAGAAAAATTAGAATCTGTCCTGTCATTTTTATGTTCAAATTATCCAAAGTTCAGTCAGTGGAATATTCTTCAAGTTGACCTCTGAGTCCTTTCTATATGTCTCAGTTGGTTTTTCACTTTTTTTGTTTTTGCATGGGCGGGCACCAGGTACCTGACCCAGGTCTCTGGCATGACAACTGAGAACTCTGCCTGCCGAGCCACCATAGCCCGCCCTAAATGGTGTCTTTTAAAAATCACGTTTTTCTGTGTGTTTATTGCTTGCATAACTGATTTTGCTATATCTAGCAACCTTGACAAACTCTTATATTAGTTCTATTATGGTGTCTGAAAATTATTTTGATTTTCTACACTGATAATCATATTGGCTATACATGATGACCGTTGAATTTCTTTCCAAGTTATACTTTGTATTTGTTCTTTTATTGAACTCTTGTATAAGGCTAGTCCTCTATAAGAAAAAAATTCACAAGCAGCTCCTAATTTTTCCCTAACTTTGAAGTTTCAACATTAAATATGATGCTTGCTCTGGTTCATTAATTGATATCCTTTTTCTGTTGTGAAAGATATCTTTTTTTTGTCACTAAGATTGTAGTTTTTTGTTGTTGTTTTTTTAAAATCACTACGGGGGCAGGCCACAGTGGCTCAGCAGGCAGAGTTCTCGCCTGCCCTACCGGAGACCTGGTTTGTTTCCTGGTGTTGCCCATGCGGAAAAAAAAAAAAAAATTAAATCACTGCTGAGTTTTGAATTTTATCAAAATTTATTCTGCATTTATTGAGATGATTACAATTTTTTCTCCTTTACAATTAAATTACAATAATAATTTTTGAGTGGGAACCATCCATGTATTATTGTGCTAAGCCTTAATTAATATTTTTGTAAACATCTATATTCTACGTACATATTACATATATGTATACTTTACCCTTCTGCATATATATATCTTCTATTTATCTTTTATCATTATCTAGTTGTCTGAAATTGCTTGTGTAAGGTAACTGTTTTTTGTTCTTGAATGTGTGTAAAAAGTGGCCTTTCAATAAGCCAGACCTCGTGTGTGTGTGTGTGTGTGTGTGTGAATGGTAACAGTTTAAAACGCACATTAAATTTCTTTAGTGAATGTATATCCATTTGACTTTGTATATTATGAATAAGATTGGTAAGTTAAAAGTCCTTGAGCAGTAAGTCCAAACAACAAAGAATTGGGATCGTTGAAGGAGCAAGAGCCATGGGGAATTGGACTTTGTCCCTAGTTTAATCACCTATGCCAGGCAACATTCAGAGGCAGGAAACTACACTGTCTGAATTTTATTATTATTTTTTTTACATGGGCAGGCACTGGGAATTGAACCTGGGTCTTTGGCATGGCAAGTCAAAACTCTGCCACTGAGCTACCATTGCCCACCCTACACTATCTGAGTTTTAATGGAGTCAACATCTTGGTCACGCATCCTTTACTTAGGCATCATCAAGTCCAGGTCCCCTCATGTGCCCTATAGATCAGAGTCTCCATGGCTTGTCACTACTTTTTCTTCTACCTGGGAGAGGAAGGGTGAGTTCTGAGACCACTGGTTGGGGGAGCAAAGATGCATGTGAAAGGGGATTTGGCACTCTGGGTTGCTGTTTGCTTTCTTCTTGGCTACTACAAATGCAGGCACATCTTATACTTTGAGGATTCATTTCTTGCTCAGAAAAAAAGTTTTGGAACAGACTGCCCAAGATTTTCATATTAACTTCTATCAACAAAATATTTTCTCATTATGCTGAAAGGGCTTTTACAGTCTCAACCCTAGACTATATATTCAAGCCTAAATCCTCCTTCATAACAAAATCCTGGGGCTCTCCGCAAGCTGCAAGAGGTGTATGTGTGTGTGTATGTGTGTGTGTGTGTGTGTGTGTGTGTGCATGGCTGGAGAATCAGAAATTAACCCTACCTCACTCATTCATCCCTGACTGTACTTTCTCACTAGTGTACACTGCACTAAACCAGGCTACTTACTGTCTTTGGAACACCCCTGTCTTTCCCTGTTCCCCTCCAGTGTTCATGTTCTTTTATATCTAGAAAGCCTCTAGATATTTCTCCCCACTTTTCTACGAGTAAAAAACCTACTCCTTCTTCAAGGTCCTGATGAAATGCCTTGTTCTCCCTGATATATCCCAGCTGGGGATAAACATTTCTTTATTTTGTAAGACATCACATATTGCCTTGAATTATACCTCATGCTGCAGAGGGCTCCTTTAGGGTAAAAGCGATGACTTATTTATCTTTATATCTTCCCCAATCACTCTCCCCACCCCAGTACCTAAGAAAGCATATGGCATCTAGGAAGTATGTACTGTATATTTATTAAATTGAATGTTAACTGTTTCTCTTTGTTTATATGTTTAGTGAAATTGTGCAATTTGGGGATAAGTTATATAATCTTTTGATGAAGAAGTTGGTGCTTTCTGCCTTATACCTTGAGGCTAAAATAATTTTCTTTCATCACCTCTTCTGTTTCCCAACCTTGATCTGGTATCTTCTCACATCTCACTCCATCTCAGTTCTCTGATATGAGTCTCTGTGCTATTCTTAACTTCTTTCAACTTGAATGTAAGTACACGGGATCATATGCAGACCTTGTATAGGGTTTTTATGTGATGCTTCAGAGCAGTTTTCCCAGACTTGGATGGTGAAATTATTTTAGCTGCATTCTCATGCTCATTGCACATTCTGGAGGAATTAGTAGAGGGGGCTTGAGAAACAATTTCTAAACCTTACCACGTCTTGAATCATCCCAAGGGGTGTTGAAAGTTTTCAGAAGAAAGTTAATTGTGACCCAGGATAATCACACATATTCAGTGCTGTACAACACGTTGAGTCTAAGATGAATGTTACAAAGATCCAAGTGCCAGAACTCTAATAATTTTGTAATTTCTAATTAGAAAGTTTGTAGATAGAAAAATCATGCAAAGAGTACAGTTTCCATAGTTATCCCCCATTATTAAAACTTTGTATTAGCCTAATACCATAGTTACAATTGAAGAAAGAATACTATAATAATTGTACTATTAACTGGAGTCCATAGTTTAAATTAGGGTTCACTATGGTTTCTTTTAAAAATTTTATATTAGTAACACATAGACAACTTAAAATATCTGTTATTAGCCACATTCAAATATATTATGTACTAGTGTTAGTTACCTTTGCAACATTGTGCACCAATTAAGCATTAACTCCTCATTCCTCACCCGACATTGGCCCTGGAAATCTGTGTCTAGTCTGTGATGATGAATTTGCTTTTTATAATTATTTCAGATCAGTGAGATCATACAATAACTGTCCTTTTGCCTCTGGTTTATTTCATGCAGCCTGATGTCTTAAAGGTTCATATATATTGTTGCCTGCATCAGAACTTCATTCCTTTTTATAGCTGAATGAAATTCCATTGTATTTATATACCAAATTTAATTTATCTATTCATCTTTTGATGGACACGTGGGTTGCTTCCATCTTTTGGCAATTGTGAGTTAAGTCGCTATAAGACAGCGGTGTGCAAATAACTATTTGGGTCCCTGCTTTGATATATACCTAGAAATGGGGTTACCAGGGTATATTGTAATTCTATGCTTGTACCTAGAAGTGGAGTGACCAGGATATATGGTAATTCTATGCTAAGCCTTTGAGCAACCGAACTGCAGCAGCTATACCATTTTACATTCCCACAAAAATAAATCTGTATTCTTATTTTCCTATATCATTTCCAATGCTTTGCTTTTCCACTTTCATTGTAGTAGGCATTCTAATGGATGTGAAATGGTATCTCGTGGTTTGGATTTGCATTTCTCTACTGACTAATAATTTTGAGCATCATTTCATGTACATTTTGGCCATTTGTATATCTTCTTTAGAGAACTGTCTATGCAAACCTTTGTCTATTAAAAAAATTTTTTTTGTCTTTCTGCTGTTCACTTGTAGGATTTTTTATATATTCTGGATACTAATCCTTATCGGATAAGTGCTTTCCAAATATTTTCTCCTATTCTATAGGTTATTTTTTTGCTTTCATGCTTTTGATGTACAAAAGTTTTCAGTTTTGACGAAGTCCCATTCATCTATTTTTTTCTTCTGTTATTTGTGCATTTGTTATAAAAGCTAAGAGACTATTGCTTAAGATAAGAGCCTTAAAGATGCTTCCCTGTGTTTTATTCCAGGAGTTCTGCAGTTCTGGTTCTTATGTTTAGGTCTTTGATCTGTTTTGACTTCGTTTTTGTATAGGTTGGGAGGTAGAGGTTCACCTTCTCTCAGCATGACTAGTTGAAGTGTCTATTCTTTTCCCTTTGAATTAACTTGGCTCCCATGTAAAGAATCAATCAGTCATGGGCAGGTGATGGTGGCGCAGTGGCAGAGTTCTCGCCCGCCATGCTGGAGGCTTGGGTTTGATGCCTGGTGCCTGCCCATGTGAAAAAAAAATCAGTTAGCCATAGCTGTGAGGGTTTATTCCTGAACCCTTAATTCAGGAATAAATGTTTTGCCCTTGTGCTAGTACCATATTGTTTTGATTCCTGTAGCTTTGCAGTAAGTTTTAAAATTGAAAAGTGTGAGTTGTCCAAACTCATTCTTACTTTTCAAGGTGGTTTTGACTATTTGGGTCTCCTTACCCTTCCATAAAATTTGATTATTAGCTTTTTCATTTATTCCAAGCCAGGCTTTTGTAATTTTGATTGGGATTGCATTGAAAATGTAAATTGTTTTGGGTAGAATTTGTGTCTTAATATTTAGTCTTCCAGCCCATGAACAGAGAATGTTCTTCCATTTATTTAGGTCTTTGACTTCTTTTAGCAATGTTTTGTAGTTTTCTATGTACGAGTTCTTTGCATCCTTGGATAGATTTATTTCTATTTATTTGATTGTTTTATTTGATATTATAATTGGACTTTTTTCTTGGTTTCCTGTTCAGATTGTTCAATACTACTGTACAGAAACACAGCTGAATTTTGCTTGTTAATCTTGTGCTTTGAATTTGTTTATTAGTTCTAGTAGCTTTGTTGTGAATTATTCAGAATTTTCTGTATGTATAGGATAATGCAATCTGCAAAAAAGGGAAAGATTACTTTTTCCATTTCAATTTGGATGCATTTTATTTCTTTTTCTTACTTAATTGCTCTGGCTAGAACTTCTCATTTAGTATTGAATAACAGTGATGACAATGGGCAACCCTGTTTTATTCCTGAGCTTAAAAGGAAAGCTTTCTGTCTTTCAGCATTGAATATGATGGTAGCTGTGGGTTTTCATATATACTCATTGTCATGTTGAAGAAGTTCTCATTTATTCCAATTTTCTAATTGCTTTTATCAAGAAGGGATGCTGGACTTTGGCAATGTCTTTTCTGCATCAGTTGAGATAATCATGTGTTTTTTCTTCATTCTGTTACTATGGTACTTTATATTAACTAATTTTCCTAGTTGAACCCCCTTGCATACTGGGATAAATTCCACTTGATCATGGTGTAAAATTCTATTAATATGCTGTTTGATTTAGCTTACTGTTATTTTGTTGAGGGTTTTTATTCTTAATGGATATGGATTTGCAACGTTCTCTTCTTGTAGTATAATTTTTTAGTTTTGGTATTAAGGTAATGTTGGCCTAATACAATGAGTTAGGCCCTCCACCTCATTTTTTTTGGAATCATTTGAGCAGTATTCATATTATTCGTTCTGAAATGTTTGCTAAAATTTGCAGTGAAGCCATCAGGGCCTAGACTAATCTTTGTTGGAAGATATTGAAGAGCACTTCAATATCTTTATTTTTTATTCTTCCATCAAGATATTCTATTTCTTTTTGAGTAAGCGTCGATAGTTTGTGTGTTTCTAGAAATTTGTGCATTTCATCTAGGTTATCTAATTTGTTGGCATACAGTTGTTCATAGTATCCTCTTATAATACTTTTTATTTGTCTGGGGTCAGTAGTAATGTCTCCTCCCCTTTCACTTCTGATTCTAGTTATTTGTGTCTACTCTCTCTCTCTCTCTCTCTCTTTTTGTCAATTTAGTTAAAAGTTTGTCTATTTTATTGATCTTTTCAAAGAACTAGCTTGGTTTTGAGGATTTTTCTCTATTTTTTTTTGGCATCTATTTCATTTATCTCTGTCATAATCTTTTTTTATTTTTTTTCTCCTGCTCACATTGGATTTAGTTTGCTCTTCTCCTTCTAGATCCTCCAGTTGTGAGGTTAGGACTGTTTTGAGATCTTCTTTTCTAATGTAAACATTTGGAGATATACATTTCCTTCTCAGCACTGCCTTTAGAACATCCCATAAGTTTTAATATTTTTGTTTTCATTTTCATTCACCTCCAGATATTCTGTTATTTTCTTCTCATTATTTCTTTCACCCATTGGTTGTTTTAAGAGTGCACTATTAAATTTCTACATATTTGTGAATTTTCCAGTTCTCCTTTTTCTTATTTATTTCTAGCTTCTTCCCATTGTGGTCAGAGAAGATACATTGCATGATTCAATATTTTTTAATTTACTGAGACTCGTTTTGTTACCTAACCTATGGTCTATCTTGGAGAATGATCCATGAACAGTGGACAAAAATGTTTATTCTGCAGCTATTGGGTGAAGTGTTCAATGAATGTCTCTTTGGTCTGATTGACTTATAATATCATCCAAGTTTCCTATTTCCTTATTGATCTCCTGTCTATATGTTCTATCTATCATTGAAAGTGGAGATGAAATGCTCCACTTTTAATGCAGAGCCCTTTATTTCTCCCTTTAAATCTCAATATTTGCTTCATATTCGGGGGGCTTTTCCATTAGCTACATATATATCTATGGTTCTTTTGTCTTCTTGTTGAATTGACCCATATATCCATATACAATGAACTTCTCTGTCTCTGATAAGTTTTTGACTTAAGGTCTGTTTTATCTGATATTAGTATAACCACCCCAGGTCTCTTTTGATTGTCTTTTGTGTGGTGTACTTTCCCCCCATCCTTTCACTTTCAACCTACTTGTGTCTTTGAATTAAGGAGATTCTCTTGTGAACAGCACATAGTTAGCCACTTTTTAAAAAATCCATTCTTGCAATTTAGGCCTTTTGACTTGAGGGTTTAATCCTCTTACATTTAAGGGAACTACTGATAATGCAGATCTTCTTCTGCCATTTTGGTATTTTGTATTTCATACCTTTATTTGACCTTCAATTCTTCTGTTAATATCTACTTTCATATTTACTTGAATTTTTGTTTTGTATCATTTTGAATTTCTTCTCATTGTTTGGATATGTTTTTCATATATTTCTTTGTGATTTCATGAATAAAAAATTTTAACATCATAAGTCTAACAGTCATGTTTGATTTCATTCCACTTTAACTTTAATAGCATACACATACACTGTTTATCTACCCTCTGTCCCCTCACCTTTTTTTTGGTACTTGCTTCTAAATATACTTTTATACATTTTGTGTATGAAGCCATAGATATATCATTACTTTTTATGCTTTTGTGTTGTAGTACCCATGAGAAGTAAAAAGTGGAGTTTCGTACCTAAAAATACAATACAATAGTAATGGAATTTGTATTTATCTATATGCTTACATTTTTAAGAGGCTTTTATGCTGCTTCAATCCACTGTCTGGTGTCCTTTCCTGTCTGTCTGAAGAACTCCCTTTAGTACTGTTTATAGGGCCAGTATAGCAGGGCTGGTGATGAATTTGCTCAGATGTGTGGTGTTTTTTTTTTTTTTTTTTTTAATCTGGGAATGTCTTAATGTTTCACTCATTTTTGAGACAGTCTCACCAGATACAAAATTCTTTGTTGTCCATTCTTTTTTTACACATCTCTTTAAATATTTCATTCCAGTGCCTTCTTGTGTCCATGGATTCTGATGAGAAATAGGCCCTTAATCTTATTGGGATTTCCTTATACATAACATGTTGCTGTTCTCTTGCAGCTTTCATAATTCTTTCCTTGTCCATGCAATTTGCTAATTTGACTACTATTTGACTGAGTGTGGTTCTCTTCAAATTTATCATGTTTGGGATTCACTGGGATTCTTGAATAAACACAGTCACATTTTTTTTTTTTTAATTTGCATATGGGCAGGAGGCACCAGGGATCGAACTCCACACCTCCAGCACGGCAGGTCGGAGCTCTGCCTGCTGAGCCACGGCAGCCGCCCACAGTCACATTTTTTTTTAGTTAACTTTCAGAAATTTTTGGTCATTATTTCTTTGAATATTCCTTCTGCCCCTTTCTCTCTTTCTTCTCCTTCTGGGACTTCCATAATGCATATATTAGTATGCTTGATGGTATCCCACAGCTCTTTAGGCTCTGTTGGGTTTTTATAAAATTCTTTTTTTCTTTATGCTCCCAGCCTGAATCATTTAAATTGTTGTGCCTTCAAGTTCACTGATTCTTCCTTCTGCAAGCTCTAATTTGCTGTTGAAACCTCTAGAGAATTTTTTATTTTGGTTATAGTTATCTTCAACATCAGTAGTCCTGTTTCTTTTGTTTTATAATTACTATCTTCATTGAGATTCTTTATATTGTTCATTCATTGTCTTTCTGATATCCTTTAGTTCTTTCTCTGTGTTTTCCTTTACCTCCTTGATAATAATGAGGATCTTTTTTTGAAGTCTTTTTTTCTGATATAATCTGTCTGATTTCTTCATTGATGGTTTCTAGATTTTTATATTATTCCTTGGCTGAGCCATTATTTCCTGTTGTTTGCCTTGTATTTTTTGTTATATGCTGTACATTTTAATATTTCAAAGCATTTACTTGGGATCTTGTTCCTGAATTATCTGCTCTTTAATTTTATATCTGGATAGTCATGTGACAGAAATTTCTGTGAGTGCCAGGAGCTTACAAAAAGAAACAATCTGTGGTAGTTTGAAGTTGTATGTACCCCAGAAAAGGTTATGTTCTTTTCATCCTTTCCTGTGGGTGTAGACCTATTGTGAGTGGGACTTTCTGATTAGGTTATTTCAATTGAAATGTGACCCACCTCATTCAAGGTGAGTCTTAATCTTATTGCAGTCCTTCATAGCATAAGAAGATAAAACACGTAAAGAAGCTAAGAGAAAAAATTAAGAAAAGCTCACAGAAAAAGCACCCCAGAGAAGTTAAGAGACAACCCACAGAGGCCTCAACCCACTGAAGCCAAAAATTGGAAGCAATGAAACCTGGGAGAGAAGGATCAGCAGACACCAGTCATGTGCCTTGTCATGTGACAGAGGAGCTCTAAATTGCACAGCCTTTCTTTGGGGAGAAGATATCATCAAGTTGCTCCCTTTATTTGGACATTTTCACAGTTTTGGAACTATAAACATGTAAGCTAATAAATCCTCATCGTTAAAACCTGTCTGTTTCTGGCATATTGCATTTCATCAGCCTTAAAAAGTAGAGAAACAATCCAATGGAGAAAACACCTTTTATGCTGGCTTGAATTTGTATGGACCCCAGAAAAGCCATGTCCTTTTAATGCTAATCCAACTTTGTGGGAGCAGACCTGTTGTGGGGTGGGATCTTTTGAATAGGTTGTTTCTATGGAGATGTGACCTACCCAATTGTGGCTGTGACCTTTTGATTAGATGGTGATGTGACTCTTTGATTAGATGGAGATGTGACCCTGTCCATTCAAGGTGGGTCTTAATTAGCTCACTGGAGTCCTTAAGAGGGGAACATTTTGGAGAAAGCTCGGAAATAGATTTTTGGAGACAGAAGAAGCTCTGAGAGGAGGTCACTGGAACCAGGAGCTGAAAGCAATGAAACCCAGGAGCAAATGGCCATTAGACATCACCATGTGCCTTCCATGTGACACAGGAACCTATATGCTGTCTTTTGTCTGAGAAAGTATCCTCTTGTTCGTGCCTTAATTTGGACATTTTTACCACCTGAAAATTGTAACTCGTAACTTAAATAACCCCCTTTATAAAAGCCAATCCATTTCCGGTATATTGCAGTCCAGCAGCATTAGCAAACCAAAACACCTTTTATGGTCTTTACAAATCAGCAGTGTTAACTGGTGGTCTCCTTTAGATTTTACCGCTCCTATCAAGAATATCAGCCTGAGGTGAATGCAAAGTGCAGAGTCCTCTCTGTCTTTTCTAAGCCTGTGTCTTGTCCTTGTCTTGTGTATGCTCATGACCTTAGAAATTTCCCTGTTTAAAGGAATTTGAATTCCTTCTCTATTCCTTATGAAATAGATTTTCTTCCCATGCTGGGTCCCTATTTTATAATCTATAGAAGGTAATCTTTTGGCCAAGGCCAAGTTGATTACTTGTTTGTATACTTTTTTTTATCTGTCCACAAGCTGCCTCTGTCTGCAGTGCTGGTTCTGGGAGGGCAAGCCCGAGAAGTTTCCAGTTGAGTTTTTCAAGCTGCCACCTGATAGACTGGCATAAGAATACAAGCACTCTATTATGAGCATAGTGGTTACAGTTCTCTCCTTCCTCTGATAGAGGACTATGGTCCCACAATGGGCAGGTAAGCTGGCTCCACACCATACTGACAAGGGGTGGATGAGGAGGTAGCATGCTGTCACTACCTTCTCCTACCATTTTCTTGATTTGGCCTTCACTCAGTTATTGCAACCCTTTAATGATTTTCTGGAATTTTGAGGCAGATAATTCTCAATTTTGCCTAGTTTTTCAATGATCTGTGGGGGATTAGTACCCTGGATCATCTTAGTTGTCTGCTTGTTTGTCTATTTTATCATTGAAAAATATCTGGCTTTGACTTCTTGATCAAAAGGGAGAAGAGAGAAATGAGACAAAATAAAGTTTCAGTGGTGAAAGATTTCAGAGTCAAGAGGTTATCCTGGACATTATTCTTATGCATTATATAGATATTCCTTTTTAGTTTTTGGTGTATTGGAATGTATTTTAGTTAGTAAGTTGCTGAAATGCAATATGCCAGAACTGAAATGGCTTGTATAAAGGGGAATTTAAGAAGTTACAAGTTTACAGTTCTAAGCCTCTGGAAATGTCCAAACTAAGGCATCCAGGGAAACATACCTTAATTCAAGGAAGGCTGATGCATCTGCAACATTTCTGTCAGCTGGAAAGGCACATTGGTACCTTGCCCCTGGGCTCTTTTGTTTTCAGTCTCTGTTCTTGTTCCTTCTCCAGGGACAGTTTTCATCTCTTGGCTTCCTTTGGCTCTTTCCAGGTTCTGGCTTGCATAATATCTCATGACAATGTCTGCTGAGCTTGAAACATCTCCAAACCTCTGTGTCTCTGTTCTCTGTGGGTTCATATCTGACTCTGCTCTGTTATGAAGTTCTTTCAGCTCTAAGGCTTCTGTCTTTTCTGACTCTCTCCAAAATGTCTCCTCTTTTAAAGGATTCCAGTAATCTAACCTAGACCCACCTGGGACAGGTGGAGTCACATCTCCATCTAATCAAAAGTTAATACCTACAATTGGGCATGTCACATCTTCATGGAGATAGCCTAATCAGAAGATTACAACCCATAGTATTGAATCAGGATTTAAGGAAATGATTGCTCCTGCAAGGTTGGATCAGGATTAAAACATGGCTTTTCTAGGGTACATAATAAAGCTTTTCAAATGGCACAGAGTGGCTGGAGGGAAGTACCTGAAACTCTTGAGCTGTGTTCCAGTAGCCTTGATTCGGAAGACAA
Source organism: Myrmecophaga tridactyla (assembly GCA_004026745.1). NCBI lineage: Eukaryota > Metazoa > Chordata > Mammalia > Pilosa > Myrmecophagidae > Myrmecophaga > Myrmecophaga tridactyla. The sequence goes on from PVIY010006887.1 coordinate 61,971, forward strand.
CTGTACAGAAATATAACTTTTACAATGTGACTGTGTGAATATGAGAACCTTATGTCTGATGCTCCTTTTATCTAGGGTATGGACAGATTATTTAAAAAATGGGTAAAAAAATAATAAGGGGGATAAGGGGTAAAAAAAATTGGGTAGATGGAAATACTAGTGGTCAATGAGAGGGAGGGGTAAGGGGCATGGGATATATAGATATATACCCAAGTAAATAGCCATGCCTTCACTGCCATAATCCATATGAAGACAGTTCCTTTTCTTCCACAAAGAATGCATATCCCTCCCCCATGTTCGCCACTTGTTGACTTTTAGTTTTGGCTTAATGTTTTTGGTACATTCAGTAGAAGCATATTACCATGTTATTGTTGGCTGCAGATCCTAGCTTGGATTGATTGTATTTTTACCTGTATACCATCAATTTTCAGCATCTTGCAATGTTGACATTCATTTGTTCTCCTTCAAGCAATAACATTTTTATATTGGTACATTTAATCACCACCACTGTTCACTCTATGTATTCCTAAGTTATACCATCTCTTTTTGTTTAGAATCCCAAACTGCATGCCAGTTTTACTGTCATGTGAATCCCTTTCCCTTTGGAAGTAAAAAGAGGTCAGCTTAATTTATGAGACTTAACTAATATAGCAGGGACTTCTGACTTCTTATCAATCTGTGCTAGATTGGATGAAGTTTTTTAAGTATATATGTATATATAAGTATAAGTAAATAGGTGGATGGGGACAATACCCTAAAGAGTGTTTCCTCCCCAAGAAAAAGGGAACATAGCCCAGCACAATTGGAGGCCCTCCTTCAGGGAATTCAGGTTAGGGGCTGGAAAACAGAAGCAATCAAATCCTGCCTACTACTTCAGCCTCTGTTTCAACCACACCATTGGCAGAGAGAGGCTGATGAAATTAAAGGCACCACATCACTTTACTCTGGTGGGAAGCTGTGGGCAGACAAGAGCAACATGCTGGGCAGGATAGGGAAAGTATAGATGTAGAGCCTTTATAGGAATGTTGGGCAACCTGCTGGGTCTCACCTTCATGGAAACTTGATACTGACAGCTCTCTTTTCCTGAGAGGTGTGGCTGTCTTGTCTTAGAACATCTGACTGAGATGGTCCTCAAAAAAAAAAAAGGCTTCATATAGGCAGAGCAAGAAACTGGAAAACTGAAAAATTCTGATCAGTTAAACAGAACCTATGCTAGAGGTCTAGAATAATTTAAACTGAATGCCAAAGAACAGATAGAGAACAAAGCCATCCAACAAGAAAAATCTAGGTAAAAGACTGAAAACAACCTCTGGAATAAGATAGTAAAGGAAATCAAATGCTTAGATGACTGCAAAAAATAATGAGTCATACTAGCTAAGCTGATGATATGGCCCAGTCAAAGAAACAAACCAACATTTCAAATGAGATACAGGAATTGAAGCAACTAATTCAGGATATTCAAAAAGACATGTAAAATCTCCTGAAAAATTGCATGAAAAATCAAATCAATGAATTGAGGAGGATATAAAGAAGACATTGGGCACACCTAAAAAAATTTCAGAACTTATAGGAATGAAAGGTACAATAGAAGAGATGAAAAGAAAAAGGAGACCTACAACAATAGACTTGAAGGAGAAGAAAGGATTAGTGAACTAGAAGTCAGGACATCTGAAATCCTACACCACAAAAAATATATAGTGAAAAGAATGGAAAAATATGAGCAGGGTTCCAGGGAACTGAATGACAAAATGAAGCACATGAATATGCATGTTATGAGTGTCCCAGAAGGAGAAGAGAAGGGAAAAGGAGCAGAAAGACTAGTGGAGAAAATAATCACTGAAAATTTCCCATCTCTTAGGTCATTGACTCGAGAAGAATAGACGACATCAACAAACCAATCACAAGCAAAGAAATAGAATCAGCTCTCAAGAAGTCCCCCCAAAAGAAAAGTCCAGGACCAAATGGCTTCACATGTGAATTCTACCAAGTATTCAAGAACGAATTATTACCAATCCTGCTCAAACTCTTCAAAAAAATAGAAGACAGAATGCTACCTAAATCTAACTCTTTCTATGAAGCCAACATCACCCTAATAACAAATACAGATGAAGATATTATAAGAAAAGAAATTTACAGACTGATCTCTTTATTGAGTATAGATACAAAAATCCTCAATAAAATACCTGCAAATGGAATCCAGTAGTACATTAAAACAATTATACACCATGACTAAATGAGATTTAGTCCAGGTATGCAAGGCTGGTTCAACACAAGAAGATCAATTAATGTAGTACACCATATCAATAAGTTAAATGGAAAAACCACATGATCATCTCAATTGATGCAGAAAACACATTTGATAAAATTCAACATCCTTTCTTGATGAAAATACTTCAAAGAATAGAAATAGAAGAGAGCTTCCTCAACACAAATGTTGATATAGATATATGAAAAACCCACAGTTTATATTATCCTCAATGCGGAAAGACTGAAAGCTTTCCCTCTAAAATCACGAACAAGACAAAGATGCCCATTGTCACCATTCTATTCAATGTTTGCTGGACATTCTAACCAGAGTAATTAGACTTGAAAAAAAAAAAGGCATCCAAACTGGAAAGGAAGAAATAAAACTCTTACTGCTTGCAGATGACATTATACTATATGTCAAAAATCCTGAAAGGTCTACAGCAAAGTTACTAGAGCTAATAAATGAGTTCAGCAAAGTGGCAGGGTACAAGATCAGCACTCAAAATCAGTAGTGTTTTTATATACTTGTGATGAGTAATCTGAGGAGAAAAACATTCCATTTACAATTAAAACCAAAAGAATGAAATACTTAGGAATAAATTTAAGTAAGGACGCAAGAGTCCTCTACATGGAAGACTAAAAGAAATTGCTGAAAGAAGTCATGGAAGACCTAAGTATATGGAAAGGCATTACATGTTCATGGATTAGGAGATTAAATATAATTAAAATGCCAAATCTACCCAAATTGACTTATAGATTCAATACAATACCAAATAAAATCCCAACTTGTTCTGCAGAAATAGAAAGCCTAATAACCAAACTTACTTGGAAGGACAAAGCGTCCAAATAGCTAAAAATATCTTGATATGGAAAAATGAAGTGGGAGGTCTCATACTACTTGACTTAAAGCATGTTACAAAGCTACAGTGGTTAAAACAGCATGGTGCTGGCATAAAGATAGATACACTAACTGATGGAATTGAATTGAGTGTTCAGAAATAGATCCTCTCATCAATGGACAGTTGATCTTTGATATGGCGGTCAAGCCAACCCAACTGGGACAGAGCAACTTCTTCAATAAATGGTATTTGGAGGGTTGGATATACAAATGCAAAAAAAATGAAAGAGGATTCATATATTATACCTATATAAAAATTCACTCAAAGTAGATCAAAGACCTAAACATTAGGGCTGAGACCATAAAACCTCTAGAAGAAAATGTAGGGAAATATCTTAAAAATCTTGTGATAGGAAGTGGTTTCCTAGACCTTACAGTCAAAAAACAAGCAAAGAATAAATAAATAAATAAATAGGATTTCCTCAAAATTAAACACTATTTTTTGCATCAAAGAACTTTGTCAGGAAAGTTAAAAGGTAGCCTACTCAATGGAAGACAATATTTGGAAACCACCTGTCAGATAAGGGTTTAATATCCAAAATATATAAAGAGATTTTACAACTCAACAACAAAAAAGACAAACATCCAATTAAAAAATGGGCAAAAGACATCAACAGACACTTCTCAGAAGATAAACTGTACATGGCTAAAAGGCACATGAAAAGATGCTCAGCTTCACTGGGTATTAGGGAAAGGCAAATCAAAACCACAATGAGAAATCACATCATACCTACTAGAATGGACATGAAAAAAAACAAAACAAAACAAACACAGAAAACAAGTGCTGGAGAGGACATGGAGAAAGAGACACACATATCCACTGTTGGACAGAATGTAAAATGGTTCAACTGCTCTCAAAAGCAGTTTGGCAGTTCCTCAGGAAGCCAAGTATAGAATTGCCGTATGATCCAACAATTCTATTACTAGGTATATATTCAGAGGAACTTGAAAGTAAGGACACATATAGACATTTGCACACAGATGTTTATAGTAGCATTATTTATGATTGCCAAGAGTTAGAAACAGCCCAAGTGTCCATCAATGGATGTGTGGCTAAACAAACTGTGATATGTACATATGAATGGAATATTATGCAGCTGTAAGACAGAATAAAGTCATGAAGCATGTAACAATGTGAGTGAACCTTGAAGACATTATGCTGAGTGAATTTAGCCAGAAATAAGAGTTCAAATATTGTATGAGCTCACCAATATGAGCTAACATTAATGAGTGAACTTTGAGAGTTTAAGCTAAGAACACAGGTTATCGGGAGATAGAAAAGGGTAGAGATTGGACATTTGGTACTGAAGCAATACAGATTGTGCAACAGTATTGAGTGTAAAAATTCAGAAATGGATAGTACAATACCTTCTGATGGTAGCACAATAATTTAAGTACAACAAATGAAACTGAATGTGAGTATGGTTGTGGGAGAATGGCTGGGGGCATGTATGGCACCATAAGGAGAGGTAGAGGATAAAGACTGAGATGGTATAACTTAGGAATGCCTAGAGTGGACAATGATGGTGATTAAATGTACCAATATAGCAATGTTATTGCATGAAGGAGAACAAATGAATATCAATGTTACAAGGTGCTGAAAATTGATGGTATGCAGGTAAAAATACAATCAATTCAAGCTAGGATCTGCAGTTAACAATAACATTGTAATATGCTTCCACTGAATGTACTGAAAACATTAAACCAAAACTAAAAGTCAACAAGTGGGGAACAACGGGGAGGGGTATGCATTCTTTGTGGAAGAAAAGGAACTGTCTTCATATAGATTATGGCGATGAAGGCATGGCTATTTACTTAGGTTGGATTGTATGGTGTGCGAATAAAACTTTAAAAATGAACAGAAAGAAATAAGTGCTAGAGATGATGGGAGAAAGAGATGTACTTATTCACTGTTGATAGGGAAGCTGAGATGTGCAGTCCCTTTGGAAAGTAGTGTGGTGGTTCCACAGGAGGCTAGAGGTGGGGTTTCCATAGGATCCTTCAACCTCGTTGCTCAGTATATACCTGGGGGAACTGAGAGTGGGGACATGACTGGACATTTGCACACTGGTGTTTATTGCAGCATTGTTTGCGATTCTCAATGAATGGACATGGCCTAAGGGTACAATGACTCAGGAATGGAAGGGGGAACCATGGTGTATACAAACAACTAACTACTGAGTGGCTGCAAGAAAGAAAGAAGTTGTGAGTCATGCCACTAGGGGAATTAACCTTGAGGACAGTATGTTGAATAAAATGTGAAAAACAGAAAATGCAAATATTATCATGTCTCACTCCTATGGACAAACTATAGTGTACAAATTCAGAGAATTGAAGTCTAGAGCATGGGTTATTAGGTTGTGGCCTTTTGTAAAGGTTCCTAGATTGTAAACTCTTACAGTTGTAAGAGCTTTAACAGTTTTAACCGTTATTTCTAAATTGTGAGATACTGAGCTATTTGTGTATTACCTGGTTGTTCCCTGAAATTCAGGTATTTATGTGGCACCTGAGACACAGAGTTAGAGCTCTGAAGCTATGAAAGTCAGCAGTACCCCATACAGCAACTGTTTAAAAATTTGAAAAATGATTGGACTTCGACTAGAGATATGAAAAAAGCTGAAATGGATAGGGCTAAAGTTAATCAGAATATAGGGTAAAGGATGATATGGTCCATATTTTAAAACTTCAACTTCTGTGTGAAACCAAAGGAAGAGATGTTTGTTTAGTGCAAAGTTTATATTTTGTGTAGTGCATTATCTAATTTAACTGGTATGGTCAATTTATTCCAACAGTATAATTACATGGAACCTTGCATAGGGTGTGAGATCTTGTTAGTTGTACAGGTTAGTGTGTTGCCCCAATATATCCCAGAGTAATTTGGGCAGAGAATAAAAAAGTATTTGCAAAGTCCCCTTGGGTGACTGGGGAGAAGGGAGGAAATATTAAACTTCCCTATCTGGTGAACTCCTAAAATTCTCACAAGAGTGCTGAGCCCTCAAGCTTGGGGTTTGCTCCTATGAAACTTAGCAAAGGAGAATCTAAGCTTATTTATAATTATGCCTAAGGAACCCCCAGAGAACCTCTTTTGTTGCTCAGATGTGGCCTTCCTCTCTAAGCCAACTCAACAGGTGAACTCACGGCCCTCCCCACTGCAGGGGGCATGACTCCCAGGCATTTAAATTCCCTGTGATGTGGGACAGAACTCACAGGATGAGCTGAGCCCGTGACTCAAATTTCTAACTCCATTTCTTTCTGCCCCCTCCTACTTTGTCCAAATTTCCTCTACTACCCAAAGGCGGGCCACCATGGCTCAGCAGGCAGGGTGCGCCATGGTGGCTCAGTAGGCAGAGTTCTTGCCTGCCATGCCAGAGACCTGGGTTCAATTCCCAGTGCCTGCCCATGTGAAAAAAAAAAAAAGAAATACACCAGTCATACTGGATTAATGTCCATCCTTATTCAGTTTGACCTCACTTTAATAACATGTTCAAAGATTCCCTTTCCAAGTGGGCTCACTTGAAAACGGGATTTAGTACTTGAGCATGTCTTAGTGGGAGACATGATTTAATCTATTATATAAAGTGATCACTAAATTAAAAGAATGGAATATAAAACTTCCAAATAATTAGGAGTAAAATAGTGACTGAAAAGAAAATGATTTATTTAACAAAAAGCAGAAAAGGAGGAAAAAAAGAACGATTTAAAAAATAGTAAATAGAAAATTCAGAAAAAAGGTGGTAGAAATACGTTAGAAATATACAACAATAATTGAAAACACTTAAAATTAAATAAAAGACAGACTTTCTATGGAAAATATCCTACTATATCCAATTTATGTTTCATGTCTTAAACATAATTATACCTAAAGATGGAAGATATAATCATAGGAAAATGTATACCAGGAAAATATTAACTGAAACAAAATTAAAATAGGTATTTTAAATGGGGTGAAATATTTTTAGGATAAAGTTATTGATAAAACTGATGATAAAAGAAAATATCCATCAGGAACCTACTATAATTATGGCCTCATATTCATCTAACTTTATAGTCTTGCAAAATATATGCTAAAATTCAACATAATTATGAGAAAAGTTGAAAATCCATAATCATAGTGGGAGTGCTCTTTCTGAAACTGACAGATGAAGTTGACCCAAAGTAAAATTATAGATTACTTAAATAAGGCAACTAATCTTGAGTCTATGCACACTTGCAAATGTTTGAAATCAAACTTACATTTATTTAAAAAATGGTGCTCATGATATGATCCTTTTTACATAGAATTACTTGTGAGTATGTGTGTGTGTGTGCATGCGTAAGGGTATATGAAGGATAGACATGAAGGGTAATTATCAACAGTGGTAATGGTCACTTCAGAGTGGTGGAATTTAGTTTTTTTATATTCTTCATTATACTTTTATGTAGTTTTGGTTTTTCCATTTAGTATGATTTATTTATAGAGTTTTCTTGGTGAAAATAATTTAGAATTATTTACATTTTAAAGGTACAGTTAAATGGAAAAATGAAATATTTTGTATCGAACAATAATGAATGCACTTTGCATAAAAAGCTAAAGGAAACCCAAAGCCTTAAATACATATATTTCAAAAACTATAAACACTTAGTTTTTTAATGAACTAAGTGTTAATTAAAAAAGTAGGAAAGGAACAACTGAGTAATTCCAAATAAAGCATAAAGGAGAACATAACAAATGTAAAAACAAAGTTAACAAAATGGAAAACAAAGGATCAGTAGAGATGGTTTTAATTATTTAATTAAAAAAAATTAACTGAAAATATTAATTTAGATAAAAATAGAAAGGATGTACACAAACCATTACTCCAAACATACAAGCACCTGTAGTGATAGCTGCAAATTCCCTACAGATTTCCCTACAGATATTTTTGAAAAAAGAGAGAATATATACACTCCTTGTTTTGCATGGTTCTTATATGTATGAATTCCAGTTACCATGGATTAATTAAATAGCACACAATAATTGCTTATTAAACTTAACAAGGTACTGTGGATAATGACTTTTATTTGCTTACCTGTTTAACCCAAGAATATTTTAATTCATAGTTGGGTTCTTATATACCTATTATTGTGACATTTAGATGGGTACAGATAAGCCAATTATGTATGTTATCTGAGAAATAGTTTCTTGATATAATGATACTCTAGTTTATTTGTTTAAATTTGAATATATGATTCAAGAAAAACCCAAGATTAACTCATTGTTACTTCTTTTCTTCATCATCTCTATTTGTAATCAAATACTTTAAGATTCCCTAGTCTTCCAAATTCCAGCTCCATTGTGTTTTGAGCAGGAATTAGTGAGTGTAGCTAACAGGTGAAGAAGTCATGAATTGAGATGAAGAGGAAAAGTTTAGATCCTGAAGAAAATTTATCTCCAAATATCCTGGCAGACAATCTAATCTATACTCATGAATGCTAGTCCCAAGAGACAGCTAGCACATGAATATTTTAAGGATTTTGGGCTACTATTAATTTGTGGCATGTCAGCATCCAACTGGCTAATTTAATTTAAGGCAAAAGCACAAGGAATTGGGACTAAAATCAGTATCTCTGAGCAGGGAGGTAAGGTAGGGTGAGCTCAATATTTGAGAGAAAACTTCACCACCTTCTCCCTACTGGCAGGGAGAAAAAAGAGTAAAGGCATCTATATCTTTCATCTTAGTTGTGTGGAAAGACATATCCACTTAAAAGGCTTTGACGGAGGAAGAGCTTTCTGTCATTGCTTATAATCATGGAATGAATTGTTTGAATGCAGAAAAAATCTGAATTCACAAAAAGACTTACATTCAACCAACATGTTAGGAACCACTGTTTAAAATTTAGTTTCCAAACATAATTGGCTTTTTTTAAAAATGAGTTTTGTCTTATTGCCTTTTTTCTTCCCCAAAGCACTATGCTTGAGCAGATGGTAAAGCACTATTCGAATACTCTGGACACTGTAGAGTTAATACAACTCCTAAGGCAATTTACAAAGTTATATCAGGTGAGTTTACGTTTTCTTTGATTCCTCTATGACATATGCTATTTATTTCTCAGATACTTTAGAGAATATTGTTTTAAGTTTAAAAACACCGATAGCAACAAAAATTCTATTTGACTAAAAGCTGCACCATTCCCAAACATTCATGTTGTTATCTCTTTTCAAGCAAGGAATGGCTTTTATGATATCGATCCCCTGAGTCAGTTAGAGTTTTAGCATCGAATCTTCTGTGTTTTTGAAGGAAAAACTCTCTTGACAAAATGATATCAAGTCCCCCCTGTAAAGAAATGAAAATATGTTTGCATGAATCACAATTTCTATGTGTGCAGACAGAGATACTGCTTATGAATGTAAAAGGTTTGTTCTCTAAACTATTATTTGAGAGCGGTAACCAGTAAATACATTTTTCCTATATAGCTGGAAAAAAAGTCCTGGCTCAGGGAAAGTAAGTGACCAATTAGGAATAAAATTTCAAAGGTAAAATGATGAACATCCTGGTAGGCAGAATTCTAAGATGCAACCCAAGATTTCTGCTACTTATCCACACTCTGTATGATTCCTTCCCTTTGCATGTGCACGAAACTTGTGAATATGATGGGATAGTCACTCTCTTGGTTAGGTGACGTTATATGACAAAGAAAATAGGAATGTCACTCACTCCCCTGATGCAATTGCCAAGACTCCACCTTGGTGAAAAAATATTCCTGCTGCCTTGAAGAACCAGCCATGCCGTGAACTGCTTATGGAGGGGGCCATGTGGCAAGGACTTGAGAATGGTCTCTGAGCACTGAAAGTTGATCCCCGTCAACAGTCATCAAGAAAATGGGAACCTCTTTATACAGCTGCAAGGAAATGAGGCTGCAAGCTCCAGAGGGAGCTTGGGAATGGAGCTTTCCCTAGTCAAGTCCCCAGATGAGGGCTCAGCTGGCAGATGCCTTGTAAGACCTTTAGCAGAGGACTCGGCTAGAATGAGCCAGACCTTGGCCCATTGAAATGGAGATAATAAGGATATGTTGTTTTCCGCTGCTAAGTTTCTCGTATTTGTAATATAGCAGTAGAAAACTAACATACCACCAAACTGCTCAAAAATAAGGAACGGCCTATGGCTATTTTTTTGAAATTTGTCTTTAATAAATCATATTAAACTTATCCTTTTAAGGGTCACCATGAAATGCATTTTAAATATGTTCACTTACATTTTCTGAAGTTAGTGAGAAAGGCCTAGAACCTGATTATCTAGGTTCTTTACTTACCTTTTATCATTTAATACCTACATGAACTCTGAGAAGGAGATAATTTTGTCTCTATTTTTTATAGGGGAAAGTTAAGGCCTGGGGAGGTTAAGTTACTCACTGGAGTTCACCCACCTATTGGTGGAGATGAGGTTGAAGTTCTGGCTCCTGAGACTTCAGAGTCCTTGTTCTTTGAACTGCACCTCACTGTCTTCTGCAAACCCAACTGTATCTACCTAGTCCCCTCCAGGGATCATTAGGCACCCTTCTCACCTGGAGCAATTTTCCAACATTGCCCCAGTATCATGGATCCATTAAAAAAGGCACTGAGCAAAACTAAGAGTCTCATTCATTAGGAGTTCTGGCTCTTCTGTGTTGTTGCACCTGTGATCTGACATGAGGCTTCTCTGAGAAACCTCATGAAGAAATCGGGAAGAACAAAACAGGGAGTAAAATCTAGAGGTCAAGAAATAGGCTCCATCAGCCTGCGTTTTTAGGATAACCTCAGCATCAAAGCAGCTTTTTGCCAAGAAGCAAACACCTCTGTGTTTCTATCAGCCATGTGTAGAGAAATTTATTGTCTACTAAAGGGAAAAACAGGTACGATTTTGACATTGGGTTGCCGTTAAATTGTCAACAAAATATTGCACCTTCTATCATGAATTGGTGATGGTTTTTAAAAAACAGGAGACTGTATGGTGTAAAGGGCTCAGATGTCTGATGGGTTGGGATTTTATAACCAGCTCTTCCACTTTCTATTGGTATGACCCCAGGTAACTTTATTATCCTTGTAGAAGACCCTGTCAGGGTCCTTCTCACATGGCTCAGACCTGATTGATGCAGGGTGCCCCCTCATCTTTCCAGCTGCCAGTGTCTGCATCTCTGTGCACAAGGGCATTTTTTTTTCTCAACAGTGGAAGGCTACTTTTCTAGACAAATAGCATCTTGGGGAGAGTGATGACTCTAGAGAGTTGGTGTATAAATTTTCTGTTCCTATGCCATCAGTTGGGGAAATTCTGAGGCATGTGTTAATGCTGTTTACCAGAATTTCCCTGCAAGATTAAGCTCCTCGTGGTCTCTCTGGCTTCCTAATGAACCCTTTATTGGATGCTTTCCCTTTCCTGTATCACTCCCTTTCTTCTCTACTGATATTCCATGCACTTCCAAATAAACAAATATTTGTCTCCCAGCGTCTGAGAAACTAAGATAAGTCATATATGAATGCCAGTTATTATTACCTGAAAACAAGGATAATGATTACAGTGGAGGTGTGAAGTCCAGATGATATCCTAGGTGAAAAGTGCTTTTTGCAGGATTGGGCCTGGAATAGAGTCCAATAAATATTAGTTTTCTTTCTTAAAATGCTGTATCCAGATTGCTATTAAAACCCAGAGCACACTCTGTGTTTGCTCAAATATATCAAGAGAGTGCTAAGGATATCTTCTCCAATTTTAAGAAGAAAATAGAAAACCACTTTCCTCTACCTGATTTTCCTCCTCATGGGCTCCTAGGCTCATCAGCACCACTGAAGTTCTGAAGAATTTTTAACAGTAGAGTTGAAATCATTCAGATAGGATCTTAAAAAATAATTATAGGACAAATCCTAACAATATTAATGCATTTGATTATACAGTAGGCTATTAATGGCCACTGCTAATACTTTTAGGAAAATAGCTCTCATTTTCTTAGAGTGGTTTTGCAAACAGTGGTGGTGCATCTGGCTCCTCTTGGCAGAAAGAGATGCTGCTCAGCCAGTTTGTCCTGCTGCCTTCTGCATACATATCTGTGAAGACTCAGAAGTAGCTTTTCTCCACAATTTTCCTTTATTTGAGACCAAATGAAGGCAAGCAGACTGAATGAGTGTTCTTGCTGCTCCCTAAAGGAATTTCATTTTTCTCCTATCCGTAGAAATGATAAATATCTGAAAATCTAGCAATTTCACTTCTCTGTGATTCAAGCTGCAATTGGTGAATTGGGTTGCAGACAGAGGGGAGAAAGTGGGGTGCCAGCACTGGGAGCATCTCACCAATACAGATTCATGTCTCCTCCACACACATTTTTTCTTTGATTCCTCCCCACTAGACTCCTGGTTAGCTGCAGGAACCCTGGGAGAGATATCCGCTCTTGACTATCAGCAGTCATTGCTCTTGAAGGGTTTAGCTCAGCCAACATTCCTATAATTAAAACAAAATCTGTTGAAAAAGGGAAGAAATTAGGGTAATAAATATAACATATGTTCATGTGCGAAGAGGGTCTGTCACTCCCTCTTACAATATCTCAGAAGGAATTCTTCATGAAACTGCTTATATGCATGAGAAGTATGTGGAGTCCCATGTTTGCATAATGGCCAGTCTTAGAGAAACCACTCTGGAGGCTTTCTAGCCAAGGCAACGCAATTCACCTCCACAGAATTCTCTGGGAAAAGACTACGTTTTATAGCAAATGATTAATGAGCATGAGTGTAAGATTCAGTAGGAATTCTGCCTGTGTGCAAATCTCTTTCCCAGGCTGTCTGTTGTCTCTGTTGATTTCTTGTTCCCTCTCTCCCAAACTCAGTAGAATGTGTCAAATTGATTGGGAAATTTTGTAGGTACTTAATTTACTTTTTATTTTACATGTGTTTTAGTGAATTGCAGTGGAATACACAGATTAATTTTAACTTTATGTATTTGGAATTTATGCCCATTGACCTCAATTTGCAGATATGTATACAACATGCAAATAAGCACTTTACTTGAGAATCTTTATGGGCAAGTGTGCATCTTATTCTTCTTTGTACATCCAGTGCCTACCAAAGGGACTGGCAAAAAGTGGACATTCAAAAGTGGTTGTTGAATAAATAAGGGTAAGAGTCCCAGTGCTCTGTAGTCAGAGTTTCTGAGTTATGATCTTGGCTCCATCTCTTTCTAATTTTATGAAATTAGAGAACGTACTTACTACCTCTGAATTTCTCTGTAAAATGGATTTTACAGAGCCAGAATGAGCTAAGGCTTGAAAAACTTTTAGGATGATCTTGGCATATAGTAAGTGGAAATAAATAGCAGTTTTAAATTATTGTAGTTATTTTCATTACCGAATGGAAAACCAAGATAGCCAGCCTTAGTTGTCTCCATCCTACTTTTCAAGTTTGCCTAAGTAAAAAAATTGGGCATAGGATTTGTGGGACTCTGTCTTAAAAAGAATGTTGGGGCGTTTTTTTTTTTTTTTTTTTTTTTTTTTTGCTATCTGAATTGGTGCTTTTTCAGTACAAACTGAATTAGTAAAAGAAAAGTAAAATTAAAACGGTAAACAACTATTGTTAGGCAACCAGTACTATAATCTTTGGCTGACTCTGTCAGAGGAGGTTTCTCTTGTCCTGAATGATTCACCAGGCAGTGAAGAGAGCATGGCTTTAGCATCTGAGAAATCATTTCTGAACAATATAGGATGAGTAGTTAACCTTCCTGAGTTGACCTCTTCTTATATAATGAAGAGAAATAATACCCATCCCATATTTCTGATAGTAGTTGTGAGGATGAAATGAAATAATGAATGTAAGTATGGTAGATGCTCATCAATAATTTCTCTCCTCCACATTCTCTTCATAAATCCCAGACTATTTTTTTTTTAATTTGCATATGGGCAGGAGTCACCAGGGATCGAACTCCAGACCTACAGCATGGCAGGTTGGAGCTCTGCCTGCTGAGCCACGGAAGCCGCCCCCAGACTATTTTGACAAGCTCAAATAATAAAGAGAAATTTAAAAAGAGACAAGAAATTTCAATAAAGTTGGGTAAAAACTAAGCCAACTGAGTAAATGACATCAGGGGCTTTGGCTATTGGTGCCCATACAGCCTTGAAAGGGAACTGCCCATTTAGCAGAGGTCCCTGATGGAGGCTAAGCTGAGATTCAGGTAGGTGTGGTAGATGACCCACCAGGAGTTTCACGAGGGGCTTTTGGCTGAAGGAAAATGATGGAAGGGTTTTATGTACCTGTCAGAAAGAGAGAAAAGATTGGGAGGGTGGTCTGGGACTCTCTGAATTTAGTCCCTGGTAATTGGTTCTGAAGCTTTCTGGTAGAAGGGGTCAGGATGGAAGCTGAAAAAACTGTTTTCAGTATGACCTGGGATCATACATAATGCTGGGTTGGAGTCTCAGTTTGATAGAGGGAAGCTGTTCTAGTTTGCTAGCTGCTGGAATGCAATATACAAGAAACAGAATGGCTTTTAAAAAGGGGAATCTAATAAGTTGCTGGTTTACAGCTCTAAGGCCAAGAAAATGTCCCAGTTAAAATAAGTCTATAAAAATGTCCAATCAAAGGCATCCAGGAAAAGATACCTTGATTCAGGAAGGCTGATGAAGTTCAGGGTTTCTTTCTCAAGTGGAAGAGCACATGGCAAACACAGTCAGAGTTTCTCTCTCATCTGGAAAGTCACATGGTGAACATGGTCAGGGTTTCTCTCTCATTTAGAAGGGCACATGGCAAACACGGCATCATCTGCTAGCTTCTTCTCCTGGTTTCCTGTTTCATGAAGCTCCCCGGGAGGCATTTTCCTTCTTCAGCTCCAGAGGTCGCTGGCTGGTGGACTCTGCTTCTTGTGACTATGTCGTTCTGCTCTGCTCTCTCTGAATCTCACATTCTCTAAAATGTTTCCTCTTTTATACGACTTCAGAAACTAATCAAGACCCACCCAAATGGGTGGAGACATGTCATCTCCTAATCCAGTTTAACAACCACTCTTGATTGGGATACATCTCCAGGGAGATGATTTGATTACACATTCAAACATATAGTATTGAATAGGGATTATTCTGCCTTTACGAAATGGGATTTAGATTAAAACATGGCTTTTCTAGGGGACATATATCCTTTCAAACCAGCACAGAAGTACAGTATAGTTTTGATGTGGTGAGAATCAGAAAACATGGTGCAGTTTTGGCCACTTGAGGTCCTGCATAGGGAGTCCTGGGAGCACTGGGGCAAAAGACCCTGTACCAGCCTAGATCCTGGGGAAGCAAGGGGCAGAGATCAAAGGGTCATTCACACAAGGGCTTTCATAGTGCATGTGACTCCATTTCAACTCACAGTCCTCTGGGGCTGAAGCTTTAATTTTTTGAGAGTGTGTGTGCATGGTCTGGGAATTGAACTGGGGTCTCCCATATCACTGAACCAACCATGCACCCCCAGAAGCTTTATTCTTTTTAAGCATGTTTATTAGATCCACAAATAGAATTTTTTGTTTGTGAGATAATCCATTTCTAATTTTGAGCTTTTTTGAGTTTGAGTTTTACAGCCCCAAGTATACTAATTAATATAATTATGGGTGTACTACAATTAATTTAGCATTCAGATTATTTTCCGGTTTTTATTTTTAAATTTTCTCCTCAGAAACAATCAATTTTACATTTTCACTTTTGTGAAAATGTTGGTGTTTCAAAAGATAGATTTTACTAAGTGAAATTTCTAGATAAAAGAATATGTACAATTTTAAGTTTAATGCACATTGCCAGATTACTTTCCAAGGTCATACTCTAATTAGCAAATTTTGATTATGTTCATTTGTATACAGCCTTACCAGAATTAGATTAGAACTAGTCAAGTTTTAAAAAGTGTATGTATGCTATTTTAAAATATGTATGATGCTAAACATACATATCTCACTTTTTAAATGAAATCACATTTTCCTTACATCTTGGAGAAACTGATCATACTGAATTTGATCTTTTCATATGATCATATTGAAAAATTGCATTTCCTCCTTTCTGAATTCCCTATTCATATCTTTTGCCTATTTTTCTTTTAGGCTGGATTCCACTTTGAATACTTATTTTTCCCCTATTTTATTGGTATGTCTTAGAAGAAATTTGTATAAAACAAAAAATTGCCATTCAAATAGAAAATTATTCTTTAGCAAAAACTTAGAAATTTTGTGCAATTGTGTACTTAAGTCCTGCATCTGACCCATTTGAGGTTTTGGCTGGGTTGCTATTTCATGCAATTAGAATAAATTATTGGTTTGAGTGCATTATATATATTTTTTGAATATGTGGGTATTGGAAAGGGTGGAAAATATTTTTAAGGAAATTGTTTTTGGTAATAGTATTTCTAACTGCAGAGATAACTGCAGATTTCTTTGCTGTGAACAATTTTAAATAATGAAAACTTTGTTTTAGTTTTCTGGTGTGACATAATATTCATCCCATAATTAGATTCCTCAATTCTGACACTCTTTTTGGAATCTTTTTGCCTTTTAAGGGAATACCTGCTCAGAGACATTTAAGCAATGATAGTGAAATGATTCAAATTAATCAGTTGTGACTGATTTAAACAAAGTCTAATTGCATACATGGCTGGTTGCTTATCTGACTAACAAACTTGAGTGAAACTAGTTGTACCTTACAGAATGTTTTACACTGTGTGGCCTGGTCTGCTGTAATTATCATTTTGGAGACTGCCTAGTCAGGTTGTTACAGTGGGTCTTTGGTTGGTTTTTAATATTTAGGGAGAAATTAAATGAGAGAGTTCTTGGCAGATGATGATATCCCCAAATTTCCTTCTCAATATGCTGTACAAAAAAGAATTGTTAAATGAAATCCACCGGAAATTGAGATCCTTTTGTCATTTTTTCCTTCAAGAGTGCACCCTGGACTCTGACAGAAAATTGCTCATTAATCCCCATGGAATCATCAATTTTCCAATGTAGTCATTCAAGTGTACTAGAGCTATGAAAAAAATTCCAAAGATCCTGGCTGCCATTAACTGCTTGCTATGCCTTTTATTAGGCAACCTGTCCCCTACAAAGACCATGAACTCCCTGCTGATCATTAGCCCCAGTCCATGTTTGCATTTTACCAAATAGCGAACAATACTTTCTAAGTTCGGTGAGCCTGAGACAGACATTTCAGGGCTTAATATGACCAACTTCTGGAAGTGGCTGTATAATCAGTCTTAGAATGAAGATTCTAGTTTGAAAGTGTTAGACAAAATAGAAGGCAGTTTGGGGAACAGATTTTTATTTAACCATGAAAACTCTTTGACTGTTGGAGAGGCAAGTAGAGCCTGATAAAGGAGGAATATAGGATCAAATACTGCAAAGGAAGTGGAATTGGTTTGAGAATAAGGAAAAGTGATTGGATTGATAACAAGAAATGAGGGCATTTACTCAAAAAAATGTGCACCGAAACAGGTTCAGAAACTTCTGACTTCCCATTGGACATGATTTGAATGTGGCCACACTGAAGGTGGAAAGTTCCAAGTGTATATTATGAAGTCACCAATTTATGGATAATGGATTCAAGTCTAGTGGCCTGAAATATGATCAGTCCAAACAAGTAAACTTTAAGAAATTTTCTTAGCACATGTATGATGGAATAGCAAAACATTCCTTAACCTAACACTTTTGCTCAGATTAAATGGTTTATGATAGTGTTTCAATCTCAGGAAGGCAGAATTAAAACCTGGAGACTTAAGATAAAATTTCTCTTAGATAACCTTGGATATGCTACTTATTCATTTCAGAATCAGTTGCCTTATCTGTAAAATAAGAAAATAATGCCTGCCTCAGGATTGTTTGTGAAAATCAAATAGCATAATAGCTATGAAAGTTATTTGGTAAGTTGGAAAGATTAAACAAATGCAAGTTATCCACCTATAAGGCACTAATTGTGGTATTGGCATAAAATAGTTGGCATAGTTATGAAAGGCGTTCTGAAATACTAACTGGGATTTTCTCTTTTGAAATTTATTGTTTATAAGAAATAATTCATGCATAGAATTTGAAAAACTAAATAGTGCTAAAAGACTTATAAGACTTTGGCCCCACCATTACTTTTTTTCAGCTCTGCTGCCCAGAGGAAACTATTTTCATCTCTTGTTGAGTTGTGCTGGTTTGAAAGGATGTATGGACCCTAGAAAAGCCATGTTTTAATCAAAATCCCATTTCATAAAGGTGGAATAATCCCTATTCAATACCGCATGTTTGAAACTGTAATTAGATCATCTCCTTGGAGATGTGATTTAATCAAGAGTGGTTGTTAAGATGGACTAGGTGACGACATGTCTCCACCCATTTGGGTGGGTATGATAAGTTTCTGGAGTCCTATAAAAGAGGAGACATTTTGGAGAATGAAAGAGATTCAGAGAGAGCACAGCAGAACGACATAGCCATGAGAAGCAGAGTCCATCAGCCAGCGACCTTTGGAGATGAAGAAGGAAAATGTCTCTTGGGGAGCTTCAGGAAACAGAAAGCCAGGAGAAGAAGCTAGCAGATGACACCGTGTTCTCCATGTGACCTTCCAGATGAGAGAGAAACCCTGACCGTGTTCACCACATGCCTTTCCAGGTGACAGAGAAACTCTGACTGTGTTCGCCATGTGCCTTCTCACTTGAGAGAGAGACCCTGAACTTCATCGGCCTTCTTGAACCAAGGTATCTTTCCCTGGGTGCCTTTGACTGGACGTTTGTATAGACTGTTGTAATTGGGAAATTTTCTCAGTCTTGGAACTGTAAACTAGCAACTTATTAAATTCCCCTTTTTAAAAGCCATTCTGTTTCTGGTATATTACATCCTGGCAGCCAGCAAACTAGAACACGAATTATCTTGTTTTTTAAATGTAGTTTTTAAATGTAATTTTATGGAACTATTTTTCCACATATCATATAATCATTCCAAAGTGTACAATCAGTGATTCACAGTATCATCATATAGCTGTGCATTCATCATGATTGATTTTTAAATATTTTGACTCCTAAAAAAAGAATAAAAGTAAATTTAAAGTGTAAAAGAGCACCCAAAACATCCCATATCCTCATACCCCAGTACCCCCCATGCCCCCATACCCCCAATTATTTACTTTTTCATTTTTTTCTTACTCATCCATACACTGGATAAAGGCAGTGTCAGTCACAAGGTTTTCACAATCACATGGTCACATCTTAAAAAGTCTATAGTTATTTAGTCATCTTCAAGAATCAAGGTTATTGGATTACAGTTAAATGGTTTAAGGTATTTCCCTCTAGCTACTCCAATACACCAAACATTGCAAAGGGATAGTTATATACTGCATATGAATAACCTCCAGAAGAACCTCTCAACTTAATTTGAAATTTCTCAGCCACTGAAACTTTATGATCGTTTTTCATTTCTCTTCCCCCTTTTGGTCAAGAAGTCTTTCTGAATCCCACAATGCCAGGGCCAGGCTCATCCCCAGGAGTCCTGCCCCACGTTGCCTGGCAAATATACACCCTAGTAGTCATGTCCCACAAATGGTGGAGAGGGCAGTGAGTTCACCTGCTGAGTTGGCTTAGGTAGAGAGGCCACAGCTAAGCAACAAAAGAGGTTCTCTGGGGTGACTCTTAGGCATATACATAAGGAGGCTTTGCTTCTCCTTTGCAGGAATAAGTTTCACAATGGCAAGCCCAAAGATTGAGATCTTTGCCCATCAAATAAGTAGTCTCCAATCATTGCAAGAACATCAGGTCTTCCCCAGGTGGGGAAGTTTAGTATTTCCTTTTTCCCCAGTCCCTCAAGAGGATTTTCCAAATACTTCTTAATCTTCTGCCCAGATTACTCTGGGATATATCAGGGCATCATCACAACCTGTACAAACCAACAAGATCTCACCCTCTATTCAAGCTTCCATGTAGTTACGGTGTTTGAATAAGCTGACCATACAAGTTAAGTTAGATAGCATGCTGCCAAAAATATAAATTTAGTACCAAATAAACATCTCTTCCTTTGGTCTCACACAGAAGTTGAAGTTTTATATTAAAGTCAATATTATCTGTTTTAATTTGTAAGCTGATGGAATGCAATATACCAGAAAGAGAATGGCTTTTAAAAAGGGGAATTGATTAAGTTTACAATTGTAAGGTTGTGAAAATGTTCAAATTCAGGAAAGCCTATACAAATGTCCAAATTAAGGCATCTAGGGAAAGATACCTTGGCTCAAGAAGGCTGATGGTGTTTGGGGTTTTCTCTCTCAGCTGAAAAGGCATATGGTGGCATCTTCTAGCTTTCTCTCCTGGCTTCTCCTTTTACAAGGATTCCCTGGGGGTGTTCACCTTTTGCATATCCAAAGATCTCTGGCTTGTGTGGCTCTCTTGGCTCTACAGCTTTTTGCAAAATGGTTCCCTCTTAAAGGGCTCCAGTAAGCAACCTCACCTTGAATGGGTGGAGACACATCTCTTTGGAAACCAACTAATCAGAAGTTACCACCCACAATATTGAATGAGGGTTAAATAAGCTGGCTTTTCTGGGGGTACACAACAGATTCAAATCAACACATCATCCTTTATCCTTTAGTCTGATTTACCTTAGCTTGATGAGGTATCTTAATGTTACTAAATAGTATGCTTTTTCTTTTCTAAACAGTATGCTTTTAAACATTGTTTATTGACCTCTTTTTCTTTTGTATAAGAATATCTCTTGCAGCACTCCTTCCCTGCTTCTTTCATTCCAATATTATTGTCACTATCTTTACCTAAATCAGTAATCAGTGTTTATAGCATTAAGATGTATAAATATTGTTCTTTGTAGACAAGAAATGCACTATGATTATTCTCTTTTTTGTTGTTTTATCTTGAGTTAAATCATAATTTTTTCCACTTGTAATTTTTCAAATAGGTATTGCTGCTTTTTCCAGATGCTTTATCAAATAATTTACCATCTTGTTTAATTGTATAAAGATTGTATAATTGTATAAAGATTCTGTAGAACCAAGTACTGTATCATGATTACATCTTGTCATAGGTTTTTGCATTTCCTTGATTTAATAATTGCATTATTTCCCCCCTTGTTCAATTTTAAACAAATATCTTTAATATTTGACATATGCTCTCCAGTTAACTGTTTTCCTGGAACCCTCAATTTTCATTTCTACTTTGGTTTCTTTTTAAGCCTGTTTTTCATGGATGTTATCTTTAGTCTTCACTTACCTTTTCTTCTAGATTGGTCTATTTTCTAGAGCTCTCTCTTGGTTTGATTCTTTAGTTTTGCTGGATCACATCCTAAAGCAGCTTCCAGAGAAAGGGTACATGGAAGGTAAAGTTTTTCCATCCCTCTCCATCTCAAAATACCTTTAATCATCTTGCATATTTGATTGGTAGCTTAGCTAGATATGAGAGTTCCTTTAGATTTTAAATTCAGCATTTGCTTTTCAGAAGTATGATCTCATTTTGAAATTGTATTGTGAATTATTGTGAAGAAATTTTTATCTCATTTGATTCCTTCTTTTGTATGTGGTAAAGGTACTCCTTCCCTCACCCCAATCGCATGTTTTTTTGGAATTTTTTACACACATTCCTTTGTGTCTCATGTTCTGAAATTATGCAGGGCACTCAGCTGGCCCATTCTATCACATGACAGATTTAGATAGAATATTTTAAAATTCTGAGACATTTTCTGAATTAATTTCCCTATAATATTTTCTTCTCTCCCTCCCCGACAACCCTCTCTCTCAGTGAGATGCTAAGCCTTCTGGATTAATTGCCGAAATCTCTGTCTTGTTCCCATATCATTCACATGTTTTTGTCTTTTTGTCCTACTTTTTTCAGAAATCTCTTCAATTATGCCGTCAAAATCGTTTATTGAATTTTAAATTGCCTACCATATTTGTAATTTCCAAGATTTTTTTGTTTTCAAGTGTTCCCGACCTTGTTTTATGCATGAGATATTTAGTTATATATGAAATATTTAATTATAACGCTAAGATGTTTTTGAAATTTTCTTCTCTTCTCTACATTCTATCTCCTTTCTAATGCTTTTTATTTTTTCTGTTTTATTGAGTATGCTAGAGACTTTTCTTAGCATCTGGTATGCCAAGCCTTTATCTATTTGTCTGCCTATCATCTATTAATATACCAGACACTGTGTGTGTCTGGGAGGGTCTCATCATGTAATGAGCTTCCCTCAAGGTTGATCATTCAAGGGGTTGGTTACTTCATTAGGGGATAAACACTCCATCAGTAGGTGGAAAGTTTTTTCCTCTGAGGCTGCAAATTTTCTCCAAAGAGAAATTACCTGATCATCTACCTGGGGACTGAAGTGGGGAAAGGTCCAGCTGTTTGGCTCTACCATCTGCAGACTCTCGATTCTCCAGTAGTCAGCCCTGAACATTGCATCTTGTACCTGTTATCACTATGTGCCACACATCTCCCATTCAAATTTTCCAGAAAGTGAGTCTCTAAGCTCCTGGTCAGGCGGTCAGTATCTAATTGCTTCACTGGAAATCCAACTGGTTGGTTGGATTTCCAACCAGAAACTTTGTTCTCATGGCAAGCTTTTGGTGTGAGTGTCCCTTTTGAGTTTTGAGCCTCTTTGAGTGCTCTACAGAGAACTAGATCTTCTCTTATTGTTCTCCTCTGCAAACACTTTGTTCTGTCACTTCCTCCCCTGTGCTAAATCACTTTTCTTCATGTTGTCTGCCTGTTAGTTGAAACTGCTTGTCTGTTAATGTTCCCTTTTTCCATTCTATTGGAATCCAGAAATTTACACCTCTTTATTCTTTATAACTTTTTGGAAGTGGGGATCACAGAACAGAGATGTTATAAATTCATCTTCTTAGTCCTTCAACTTTAACAGAAAACCAAAGGACCTATTTTTCTAGAAAGGTTGTTGAGTAATTGGGTTTCAGT
>PVIY010006888.1:0-84930 GCA_004026745.1 Myrmecophaga tridactyla
TTCCAACTGCACATGTTGGACTGAGATCTTTCTTAAGAGAACACCATGAGGATGAGAAATTCTAGTTCTGCTTTATAGCAAAAGGAAAAGTTCTCTATTTACTTGGATGAATTGATTAAATCTGAGATCAAAGAATCATCAAAAATTGAATGCTCTAGTAAGTTGCTTAAAGTGAAATAAATCTCTCCTATATCATTCAGAATTGAATCTTTCATTCTAATTTCCCCGTGAAAGAGAAGAGAAACTAATACAAGGAAGCATTTTCTTTCCCCAGATTTCAAGACCTGTATTTGTCTTCCTCTTCTCACCTTTTGTATTTGTTAAACTGTTGCTCCTGGCAAGTAATAGACACCAACTCAGGTCATCTCTGTTAATGGGGATTTATTTTAAAGCCACATGGGGAGTAATGAGGACAAGAACAAGTTTCAGCAACCAAGCAGGCAGGTCAAATGAAGAGCCAGAACGTCATTCTTCACTGCTCTGAGCTCAGTCTGCTGTCAGCTGCTCTGGTGGTATCCAGCCCCAGCTTGACTGGTTTCTCATGCTTGGGACTCAGTTCTTTCCATTTGCTTTACTTCCAATTTCGTACTTGGCCACCAACTTAATTCTATCTGTTCCTTCTCTAACTATTTACAGTTTGTTTTCTTTTAGCTTTTAGTGCTTCAGTGTTCCTGCTATGGCAAGAATTCTACTTATCACCTGCTCCATGTTTATTTATTTTTGCCCCCAACCTTGTGTCTCAAACTCTTTAAGGGAGAAGAATTAATTAGGTTCATTAGTCACTACAGAGTATGAAGATTTTTTTTCATTAGACCACCTCATGGTGACTGACCAAGTTGAATGTTATTAGTTCTGGTACCCATAGCTGGGTAATCAGGTGTGGTCCAAGTGTCAGGATAATGTGATAAAGCAAATGGTGACCGATGAGTAAGAAAGCCTCAGAAATGAAGATGTGTGGATAGGGACTCAGAACATTATGTCTTGTCAGGTGTTTTTTTTAGTCTATCAGCATATTTAAAGAAAAAAGAAAAGAGAAAACATTTCTTTTGGAAATAACTCCATTCTAATGATTTTTAAGTATAATTTTTTTGTAATCAGGTGAAATGTTCATCTACATTCAAGCACACATTCATTTTAATTTGTTTATTTCACATACTTACTTATAATTTTTAAGGCCTGAAAAATTGGGGAAAACATATCAATTTTTATTTTGTAATTGTAATAATGTTTGATTTTACATATATTTTACCGAATTTTGTTTCGGTTGGAAGTAGGAGAATATTTTTGTTAATGTCAAGAAAAATGCACACATGTTACAACTAATGATGATGTATGTTTAAGCCAATATTGGGAGGTCCTTTACACCCTTTTGTGGGAAACATGCTATGCAATCTTAAAGTACATGTTATATAAGAATTACATTATCTACATCTTAAAATATTTTTTGAAAAATATTGTGAAAGAAAAATATATCTAGCCTTGAAATAGTTAATTTTGCTCTGAGTTAAAGCACTTATATTAAAATTTTATTTTAACAAAGGTTATAAAGCCTTGCAATCTCCTGAACCATTTTATTACAACAAATTATGGGTAATCATGGAAGGAGATATAAAAATAGTAAAACCTCTTTTTATTTTCATTTAACTGCTTCAACTATTTATCTGAGTACCTTAATTGGCATCATTTTCCTAATCGGCATTCCAATAGAAGTATTATTTTTAAATACTTCATTAAACAAGGTAAATACCCATGTTTATCTCTACAAACAAAATAATTAATGAACATTGTAATAGTTCGATGAAGTATTTTTGTAAATACCTAGTGATTGATCACATTCTGTCCAAGTCGATTCCAGAAGAACTACAGAATGGAGAGGGATTTGGATATATCATCATGTTTCGGCCAGTTGGCTCAACAAGATGGACCAAAGAAAGAGTAGCTTCTGTGGAATCATCAAGATTCATTTACAGAAATGAAAGCATCATCCCCCTCTCTCCCTTTGAAGTCAAAGTGGGTGTCTATAATAACGAAGGAGAAGGATCTCTGAGCACGGTGTCCATTGTCTACTCTGGAGAAGATGGTAAGTTGCAGTCAGTTCTAGAATGGTCCTCCCTGGGACTGCATGCATATTTTGCATTCAGTTTACCATGAACTACTCTGCTAAAGATGGTTGTCTTTCTCTGAATGATAGAACCTCAGCTGGCCCCAAGAGGAACATATGTCCAGAGTTTCTCTGCTTCTGAAATGGAGGTTTCATGGAATGCTATTGCCTGGAATAGAAACACTGGACGAGTGCTAGGCTATGAGGTAATTCACAATAATTTCAGTTTTCCTTTATGTACAAACCGCTAAGCACACAATAGCTCTTTTTCAATCATATACTCCTAACCTAGTTCTTAACCTGTAATAGTACACCTAAAATTATAGAGGAGAGGGGAGGTGATGCGGTGGTCTTCCCAGGTGATCTTAATCATGCAGCTTAACAAATCATGGCCATTTTAAATGTGATCAAGATCAGGTGATGATTTTATGTAATTATTCTCATTGCAGCCTGCTTCTTGGGGTGAGTAAATGTCGAATCCTCGGTCATCTTAAACCATAGAAGAATTTCATTGGGAAAACTGCTCTGTGAACTGGAGAGTGATTTGAAATGATTTGGACATCTTGGAAAAGGCAGAGTCTAGTTAAGTGATAAGAGAAGACCTAGATTCTCCTAAAACTCTCCTCTGCAATCTATATGAAATAAGGCAAATCATTTAACATTTGCGGGCCTTCATACTCACAAGAGTAAAGGAGATTCATTAATCTCTCATCACTGTTTAAACTTGTAAATTCACTGTCTCAAAAATGCGTAACAGTTTATTTTATTTTGAGGTTAGGGTAAATATATAATTCTAATTTCCTTAATTTTGCCTTGTACTTTTTAAATTTTTTTAATATGAACCTCTGGTCCAAACAGAAAGTTCTACTCATTGCTAGGTGTTTCTGCCATTCCATTTCTGAGGTGACTTACTTCTTACCTCTTAACTGAATCCTTTTTTATTTCTCAAACTCCATCTCTAGTCTCCCTTTCTCTATGAACTTTTTCCTGATCACTTTCTGACATTGTCTTTCTTTGAACTCTTATAACATTATCACTTCTTTGGAATGAATCTTATGCTTTCTTTTCACATATATTCTAACTCTGTAACTAGTTTACAAGGGGCTTGACGGCAGACACCAAACCTTATTTTGTCTTCTTCAACCTCCTTTGTCTTCTTCAAGGTGCCTAAAACATTGCTAATACCTATAACAATACTAATGCAAAGTATAGGTTGAATGTTTAATTAATATATGATTTAGAGAACTCTGGAAAATATGTCAGAAATAGTAAAATGTCATAACTGAAATCTTCAACTGATGGTGCGAATCTTGTTTGGGTCTAAATTATACTCTTTGTTCAAGCTGATAATCTTTAGATATTTCATGAAATACTTAATTTTGACAATATATAAAAGCCCAGCTTCTCTAATTTACAATTTAAATTTGTATCATATGTATTTGTATTTCATTCTATAAGTATTAGACTTATTTGTTGTTATTTAACCATTTTAATTAGAACATATTTGTCATTTATGTTCTTCTCTCCTTCTCACACCCATTTTAGTTGATGGTTGTTGAGAAACAATGAATTACTTGCTCTTTGCTTTTAATCATCAGGTCTTATACTGGACAGATGACTCCAAAGAATCCACAATTGGCAAAATTAGAGTCAGTGGAAATGTCACAACCAAAAACATCACAGGGCTGAAAGCTAATACCATCTACTTTGCTTCTGTGAGGGCTTATAATACTGCTGGGTCAGGGCCCTCAAGCAGCCCAGTCAATGTCACCACCAAAAAGTCTCGTGAGTATCTATCATGCTCCAGGTACCAAGATTCATCTACTTATGGAAACATGTTCCTTTACTCAACCTCCCTTTCTTTCCTCTCACCTCATCATTTTACTGCTTAGTTTGTTTGTTTGTTTGACCTGTCCCTTATATGCAGATAATTGTTGAAACCTTCTAATAACAATCAAAATCAACTATTTGCTTTTACTAGAATTCCCAGATGAGGAGGTACTCTGAGTAGGTAGATGAAAGGCGGAAGAGTGTAATGTTTAACAGAACAAGCTCTGATACTGTGGTAGTTAGATTCAGTTGTCAATTTGGCCAGGTGAGCATACCTAGTTTTGTTGCTACAGACATGAGCCAATGGTACGTGAACCTCATCTGTTGCTAATTACATCTGCAGTCGGCTAGGAGGCGTGTCTGCTGCAATGAATGATGTTTGATTTAATTGGCTGGTGCTTAAATGAGAGACCGCAATGTAGCACAGCCTAAGCAGCTCGGCATTCCTCATCTCAGCACTTGCAGCCAGGCCTTTGGAGATGCAGAAAGAAGCCACCCTGGAGAAAGTTGCTGGAACCCACAGGCCTGGAGAGAAGGCCAGCAGAGACCATCCTGTGCCTTCCACATAAGAAAGAACCTCAATGGAAAGTTAGCTGCCTTTCCTCTGAAGAACTAACAAAATAAATCCCCTTTTATTAAAAGCCAATCCGTCTCTGGTGTGTTGCATTCCCGCAGCTAGCAAACTAGAACAGACGCCCTTTCCCAACTTGAGTTCAAAAACTGAGCTCATCTTTGGGAACTTAAATGGTTATTTGTTCTTTCAGAGTCTGTTTCTTTTGCTGTAAAATGAGGAAAAAGTAGTACCTATGTCCTCATAGCGTTTTATTTAAGATTGAAAGATAATTAGTATAAACTGCCTGGCACATACATTAGTGAATACTTAGTAAATGTCCTTTTTTCATCATTGAGCCCTAGATTGTACCCAAGTGTAATTCTAGCATTGCGTTATACCTAGATCTTTCCTTTTATGGCATCTTATCACTGCAATTTTTCTGTAAGCCTTCTGCTTCTTTTTCTTTGCCTTAATGATCAGCCAGGTATTTTTCATGTAGCCAGGACCTGCTGAATAAAAGCTGAATGCTTACTGAGTCTGGAATTGTGCAGATATTCATAATCTGAGGCACAGTAATAAACAGAAAAAGATCTGGTCAAATATTACTTAGAAATATCAGCAATTTATAATTTTAGGACTGCATAATTTTATAAATTACATATACATTACAGACAATATAAATTATTTGTGTTAATAGGTTTTTAAAGACACATTCTTTGGTCTCTGAATCCTGATGAAGAAAGAATAACACATACTATTGCTGGTATTGAGAAAGACCCAGACTTGAACACACTGCCACAAACAAACAGGAAACAGGAAAATATATGGCTTGCCTGTAAATGTTGCATTCTTATTTCTCCTCTATATTGGGAAAAAACTTGGCCTAGAAGAGTTTGAAAATCAAGTAATTTTGAAGGGTTCCCCCCCCCTTTTACATATATTTCCCCATAAAGTACTTATAAATGAACTCATTTAACAAGCCCTTATTTACAGAGGGCATTATCCAGTTATGTTTACACCACCAGACCAGGAGTCTCAAGCCTGTGTTCTATTTCTGGATGTATCACTGATTTATGACCTAAAACAAGATGCGATATTTCATTTCTCTACTTTTTCTCATCTGTTAAATGGAAACATTGTCTGTGCTCACTACCTTCTTAAATTATCTGTGAAAGGAGGTGTATTAGCTAGCGTTCTCTAGAGAAACAATCGGCTGTAGATATCTGTAAATATAAAATTTATTAAAGTGTCACACGCAACTCTGGGGATGTATGAGTCGAAGATCTGTAGGGCAGGCCACAAGCTGGCAGCTCCAAAGAAGGTGCTCAAGGAACTATCAGGAGAGGCTGGCTGGCTGAAGCAGGAAGAGTGATTGTCTCTTCTGAATCCTCCTTAAAAGCCTGGTGATTAATTAAGCATCACTCATTGCAGAAGACACTTCCCTTAGCTGATTGCAAATGCAATCAACTGTGGATGCAGGCAACGTGGTCATGATTTAAGTCTATGAAATATCCTCATAACAGGATATTGTGCTTGCCTGACAGGCCAGTGCTTGCCTGACCAGACAACTGAGCACCACCACCTGGCCAAGCTGACACATGAAACTGACCACCACAGAAGGTGATGATTATAGAAGCACCTTGGAAAATACAAAGTAGAACTGTTAAGAAGGGAAACACAAGAAGAAACTAAGAAATATGAAAAAGCATCTAGAATCAAGCCATTTCAAATTGAAAGTGTGTGTGGACCTTAAATTTTTGAACAAGCTCAGCTTGACAAAGGCAGGTCTTGAGTGTTCCTTAAGAGCTGGTTAGCTAGAGATGGAGTTGTAGCCCTCATCCTTTTTTTTTTTTTTTTTTTTTTTTTTAACTTCATGTTGACTAAATCAGTGAAGTCATTGCCAGACAACTGCATGTATGGTTTGCTTTCATGGCCTTGTAGAGTCTAGCCACTTCCATATCTTCTGCAAACCTGGTGGAAATCTCACATTT
Organism: Myrmecophaga tridactyla; assembly: GCA_004026745.1. NCBI lineage: Eukaryota > Metazoa > Chordata > Mammalia > Pilosa > Myrmecophagidae > Myrmecophaga > Myrmecophaga tridactyla. The sequence goes on from PVIY010006888.1 coordinate 6,476, forward strand.
AATTTTAACTAGTTGAAAGGTGACATATGCACAAAACTCATTTTTTTGGTAAAATCTGTTTTTGGTAAAATCAAAGGTGTTTAGAACTGTTTAAAGGTAATATTTTTAAAAAGCCAGATATATTTTGATAAGCCAACAGATATTTCAGTGTATTTGATGAGTCCAGACTCAGAATAAAAAGATACATTTATATATGTGTGTGTGTGTGTGTGTATGTGTGCATGCGCATCTACATATGTGTGTACAAATGTATGTATGTATGAATATCTATCTATCTATTGATATCTATGCATGCATTTCTGTGACCTGGATTTGCTAGTTTGGTTGCCCATTCAAATTAAATTAACCATAAATTAGCTTGTGCTACCCTATTTTTTAAGCAGAAAATTTTTTGTTTTTAACATGTGGCATCTGGTAGATTGGTCCTTGACTACCAGAACACGAGCTAGACTGAGATTTGGAATAGATGCCAAAAATATCATCTGTGGTTTGTCTAAGGGTTAGCACATGTATAGCCTCATCAAAGAGTGGGGGGAGCATGGATTTCAATAAAATTTCAAAAAAAAATTTTTTTTTAATAAAAAGGAGTTATTGTACCCTAGGTACAATGCTGACATACATCTATTGAGAGGAAAATGAAATGAGAATCAGAAAGTTTTTTTAAAAAAGCTTAGTGTTTCTTTTAAACATTCATTTTCTTTCTCAACTAAAATAAATAATCATAAAAACAAATGTTTAAAAAACTTTGTAATTCCTAAATTATAGGCATTATAATTTCGAACCTTGTTTCAATATTTCCTGAATTTGTCTTTCACAAGCCTATATGCTTCAGCAGCATCACAAAATAGCCAACAAAGACTTTAGAAAAAGATTATGTAAGCCTGCATCTCATTGTATTTGAATAACATTCGAAAGTGGAATTTCTTTCTTTTGGCATTCTGTATCACCGAGACTGTGAAAATACAAGAGTAATTGTTTTAGTTTCCTATTGCTGCTGTAATATTTCACCATAGACTTAGTGCCTTAAAACAGTTCGAGGTGTAGAAGTTGAAAATGAGATTCCCTGGCTGAATTGGAGGTGTTGGCAGGGCTGTGTTCCTGCCAGAGATTCTATAGGGCAATTCATTTATTCGCATTTCCCAGCTTCTAGGGGCTACCTACATTACTTGGCTTCTGATCACTTCCCCCAATTTAAAAAACAACGCCATAGCAAATTTAGATCTCTCTGTGACTCTGACCCCTGCTTCTGTCATCACTTCACCTGCACTGACTCTAAGCCCCTGCCTGGCACCTTCCCCTGTAAGGAACCTTGCAAGTACATCGAGCCTACTCAAGTAATCAAGGATACTTTTCCCATCTTAGCATCCTTAACTCAATCATATTTGCAAAGTCCCTTTTTTTCATGTAAGGTAATGTATTCACAAATTCTGGGAATTAGGATGTGGACATATGTGGGGACCCTTTATTCTGCTACCAAGTTACAGAATACTTTTGAGTACTTCTCTGAACCAGGCCATATGTTAAAATTTTATGTTCATTATATCACGTAATGCTCATAACAAATCAAGGAGATTGGTGTTTTAATTTCCTGATCTGAGAAAGTAGATACTTTGAAAAGATTTGTCATGGCATCTGTTATATTGACCCACTATGAACACGGATCCTCTGAATCTCTTCATCCAATCACCCAGAGCTAGTTTACAAACTTCACTTCTAATGATCTAAGTGATCTCAATTCCTCCAGGCTCTCACATATTCAGTTCAAACCTCATTCTTCTTTGAGTTGTCTTCTCCTAAATGGACTCATACCTTTATTCTCTGCTCAAAATGTCATTGTCTCTTCTATTCCAGAGAATAAAGACTAGGAGAAAGGTGAACCATATCTTTCACATTCTGTCCTAAACTCTTTCGCTATCCCTTTTCTCACCTATCCCTGGCAACACCAGACTTAATGATCTTCCAAAGTTTAACATTTGCTTCTCTGTCTTCATTTATTTCCTCAGCTTGCAATGCCCCTGCCCTACATATAAACAGTGAAATGCCGTTTTTTCTTCTGTATAGCTTTCCTGGAGTTTGCCCTTTAATGTAATTGCATCTTTCTGGGTATTTTCATAGCTTTGGCCCATTGCATAATGAGAAAAGCATGGATTTCAGATTGAGACAAAGGTGGATGTGAGTCCCAGCTCAGCAATGTTCCAATTGCCTGACAGATCTAATAGCTCGATAACTCCAAACCCACTTCTTCATCCTAATAAAACTGATGAAAAAATTACCTCTAGAGTTTGTTCTGAGATATGTGATACAGTATACACTGACATGGCCCAGAACCTGCCACACAGTTAGCTCACTGTGAGGTAACATGTAATATTTTCTTCCTTTAGAGATTTTGTTTTCTTTGCAATTTTTTAAAGAAAGAAAACACAGTAACTTTCTTTCTTTCTCTTTTTAAAATTTCTTGCAGAAATTTCCTTCTAGGGTCATGGAAGGACATCCAAAACTAAAATGGGAGAGGGCTTTAATGAAACACTGAAGATAATCCTGATTCCAAGTGCTAGTGCTGGCTCTAAATTTGATTTCCCATGTCCTTGTGATGGCACAAAATTATCTCAGAATGGTGGTAATAGGAAAATTTCTGACTCCATCACTCATTCATAGTATACTGTCTAGATTTTCAATCTGAGATTTGATCTTCCATTGTAAATTCTGAGAAAGCAGAGCTCACATTGACCAAAACCTCTGCCTACTCTGATTGCTTTAGCTAATAGAAGACAGAGCCTTTTAAAAAATGATCAAGGAATAGTGCTTCACAAGCATCAGCTTAGGGTTAGATATTGAAGGTCCAAAGGAGATTAGAGCAGGCATGGTTCTAAGTCTTGAATTGACTTCAAGCAATTTCTCTTATTGTGAGGAGGTAACCTAAAATAAGTGAAAAGGCAAAGAATGAAATGATAGTAATCATGAAAAGTGTGATAAAGAAAATAAATAAGAGGCTAAGATATACCTATGAAGGAGGGCCTATATGAGAGAACTACATACATTTTTGAAGTTTTTATAACATATGTACTTATCACAATTTCCCATTTTAACCACAAAAAACCACTAGAGCTAATAAAGTAATTTAGCATAGTCACAGGCTATACAGTTTATATACAAAAATCAGTAGTGCAGGCAGGCAATAGTGGTGCGGTGGCAGAGTTCTTGCCTGCCATGCCAAGAGACCCAGTTCAATTCCCAGTGCCTGCCCATGCAAAAAAAAAAAAAGAAAGAAAGAAATCAGTAGTGCTTCTATACACCAAGAAAAAAGCAATCTAAAATGGAAATTAAAAAAAAAAGAGTACACTCACAATAGCTTCTAAAAGAATAAAATACCTAGATATAAATTTAGCCAAAGAGGCGAAGGACTTGTATGCCGATAGCTATAGAACACTGCTGAAAGAAATCAAAGAAGAACTAAATAAATGTCAAGATATCCCATATTCATGGATAGGAAGACTTAACATTGTTAAGATGTCAATACTACCCGAAGTGGGTGTCCTAATTTTCCAGGTGGCTATGACAAATACATACCACAATGGTGAGTTGGCTTGAACAACAAGCATGTATTAGCTCACAGTTCCTGAGGCTAGAAATCCAAATTCAAGTCATTAGTAAGGCAATACTTTCTACCTGAAGTTTGTAGCATTATGGTCCTTTGTTGCCAAAATCCTTGGTTTTCCATGTCTTGTGTCTCTCCTTCCCATCACATGCTGATATGTATGCTTTTTCTTTTTTGTTTTTTGATGACTTCTGGCTTCTTCACCCTCATGCAAGAATCTCTGACTTATGGCTTCTGGTTTCTTTTCTTTCATATGGCTTCCAGTAATAAGATTGTGACCCACCTTCATTCAGTTTGGACATATCTTATCTAATCATAACATCTTCTAAAGGTTCTGTTTATATGTGAGTTCACATCCAGAGAAATACATATTAAAATATATCTCTTGAGGAGGTACGTAAATCAATCTATTGCAGCAGTCTACAGATTTGATGCAATACCTATAAGAGTCTTATCAGTCTTTTATGTATGAATGGAAAAAGCCAATCCTCAAATTCACATGGACTCATAAGGGGCCTGAATAGTGAAATCAATATTGGAAGAGAAGAACTAAGTTGGAGATCTCACATGTCTCAGTTTCAAAACTTACTACAGTGCCACAATAACTAAAATAATGTGCCACTAACATAAATTAGTCATTATAAACCAATGGAATAGAATTTAAAGTTTAGAAACATCCCCAAACATCTATGGTCAACTGATTTTCGACAGGAATGCCAGTTACATTATTTGGGGAAAGAAAAGTGTTTTCAACAAATGGTGCTGGGAAAATTGGCCATCACAAGCAAAAGATTGAAGATGGACCCTCTACTTCACACCACATACAAACATGAACTCTAAATGGATAGAAGGCCTAAAAATAAATGCTAAAATCATAAAAGTCTTGGAAGAAAACATTGAAGGAAACTATCTTACCTTGGACTTGGTAGGGTAGTGATTTGTTAGAATATGGCACCAAAAGCATAAGCAACAAAAGAAAAATAGTTAAAATAGACTTAATCAAAATTAAAAACTTTTACTCATCAGAGAGCATTATCAAAATGAAAAGACAAACTACAGAATGGAAGAAAATAATTGTTAAACATATACTTGTAAGAAGTTAATATCCAGAATATATAAAGAAAAGCTACAACTTGACAACAACAACAGAAAAAAAACAAACCAAATTAAAAATGGACAAACATCTAGAATAGATATTTCTCCAAATATAATCTTCAAATAGACAATGAACACATGAAAAGATGTTCAGTATTATTGGTCTTAGGGAAATGCAAATTGAAACAACAATGAAATGTCACTTCATAGCCACTAGCATAGCTGCTATTAAAGAAAGTAAGAAAAAACAGAGTAACGAATGTTGACAAGGATGTGGAGAAATTGGAACCCTTATATATTATTTTTGGGATTGTAAAATGGTATAGCCACTATGGAATTTGTTTGCTGGTTCCTTTTGATATGATAGAAAAGATAAAAAGGGAGCCTGTAGGAAAGGAACTTAAAAAGGATGGTCCAGCATATGCAAAACTTTGCAGGTGATTGTTACTGTTATGCTGTTTATAATGATGATGATGGTGGTGGTTCAACTGTAAGAATGGTAGCTTAGTCAAAATCATTTATTGGGGTGCTACCAATATATTGGGACCCACACAGATATCAATTATGTGGAATTTAAATTTACAGATTAGAGGTAGAAAAATATTTACATCAATTCCAAAGGGAAGGGGGCCACTGTGCTTTATATAGAGAGAAATAATCAGACGCACTAACAATGTTTGCAAATTCTGGCTCAATTTGGCCTCTGACGTTAACTGACTAGCACTCTACTAGATTCTTCCTTGCTGTAAATATGCAATCAATCTGTATTTAGACATAAAGGAAGCATTAAGCTTTTATTTCATCTTGCACTTATGTTCTTTCTCTTTTGCCCAAATGTCAACCCCATGCTGTTACATAGAACTGCAACATAAGAAGTTGTTTTTGAATTGAGTTCACAGTATGAACTACAGTTGAATATAAATGCCATCTAGAGAAAAATTGATCACAGGGAAACCATTAGAGCTGTGAAGGGCTAGTTTTAATGTTGCTCTGTCATTTGACTAATAGAAAAGGATTTAGTCCTTGAAAATTGCCTGGAAACATTTAAAAAATTATAAAAGCGCTTATTTTTTTAGTTTGCCATTGACCAATTAGGGACAAACATGTGTTTCATATTATCCATGTAACAGTGTTTACTTTGGTTTTTCAAAGTAATAAAAACTTCAGTTTCATCATAGATATATGAAATCCAGCTTAAATAACGACATCAAACTCATGAAACCAGAGCTGTTAGCAGCATTCAAATTAAGGTAGACTTCTAAAGCAGCTTTAAGAAACTACTTTTCCTTTTATTGCCAGACATAAGGCATGGAGATTGGATACACACACAAACAAAGATAAAAAAGTCAAAAGACTGGAGAACCTCCCAGATAATTAGCTAAGACTCCACCACTTTATCTCCCTTTTAAAAAGCATCGAAAGACCCCAAGAAAGAATGATATTTATTATAACAGGATAATTCAAAATACATGCTGATATATTTAAGAAGTGAATCATTTACAAATTTCAGAGTTGTATTATTAATAAGAAATCACTTGCAACACAATTGAAAAATTGATTTTGTCTTACCACCATGGATATGGTGGTGAACGGCTCCTCCCAGGAAAGACAATTAACAGTTAATGAGATTTGTAATGTGTACCACTAACCAAGTAAGGAACGTTTCATATTTTATTTCATGTAAGCTAAAAATCCTATGAACTAGGTGCTACTAGTCTCATTTCCAACATGTGGAAACCGTGGTTTTTGGAAGAAATTGGATACAAATTTAAGTCTTTCTGACATCAAAGTCAACCCTTTCCACCCACTTCCCCAAACTTGAGCAAAGTAATCAAAAGTCAGAAAGAAAGAGATGGAAAGCATAAAATTCATTATTCCTCCCAAGATATTTGAATTTTAATTCTTGATAAAACTCTTCTCATAATATTACTATGAATTATTTCACTGCTGCTTTGAAAGATGAGGAAATAAATGCAAACATTAGTGTCATATTTAAGGTCACAAACCTCTCACCCACACGTTTGGAAGAATTCTTCTGTCTCCTAGTTGGTGCTTAATCAATGCATTTTTACTATTGAAAACAGTACTTTTTCTATAATAAAAAGAAGGAAAAAAGAAAAAAAAAACCATAAACAGGGCACACAGCAATAGATACAAACTTCTGAATCCCTTGCTGCCAGTCACAGCAAAGGAATGACTTTGTATTTTCTGTGTATTGATTATATGATCTTGCTAATGTTAATGCTTTGTTTTAGACACAGTAAGGTAATAAATGCACCTGGAATGTACAAAAGTTATTAAAATTTTGGCATCTTGTGAAAATGTTGATAATTTCTTTTGTAAAGCTAAGAAAATGATTAGAAACAGGACTTTGAGATAAGTTGAAGGAGAAGAGTTACAAACCATTATTGTTGCCATCCAGCCTTACGAAATGCATTTATTGACAAGCGTGCGAGTGCTTACTAATTATGGTTGGGTTTATGTTGTCAAGAAGTGTGCTAGGGCATATTCAATCCAATTGACCTGTCCATCTTAAAACTCCACAGGATTGCTCTGGGTTTGGGCCATGACAATTGGCCTTAATGAATCGATTGACAACATAATGAATCGATTGGCTACATTATGTCACCTATGGTTCTGCCCGCAGCCCAATACCTGATCAATATGACCTGAGCAAATAACACAGGATCCTGAGCAGTTTTTCTTCAGCCATTCTAATCTTCAGTTATTTATTCAACAAATATGAATTGTGTTTCTCAATGCCAGGCACTGTGCTAGAGATTGGTAATTAAGAGCTGAATGAGGTACAGCTCATACACACAAGAAACATGGGCACACCCATAGCCAGGAATAGCTATAATCCAATGTGATAAATCCATCTGTGCTAGTTTGAAAGTATTATGTACCCTTGAAAAGCCATATGTTAATCCTGATTCAATCTTGTGGGGGCAACTGTTTCTTTAATCCTGAATCAATACTGAAGGGCAGAAACTTTAGATGGAGATGTGACTTTGCCCACTCAAGGTGGGTCTTGATTAGTTTACTAGAGTCTTTCAAAGGGGAAACATTTTGGGGAAACCTCAGAAAAGAACAAAGACATCAATGTTTGAAGATGCTTGGGGCCCAGCAGACATCGCCATGTGCCTTCCCATGAGATATTAAGCAAGCCAGAACCTGGAGAGAGCCAAGGAAAGTCAAGAAATGAAAGCCAGCCCCAGAGAGGAAAAGTGAGGTACCTCCACAGGAACAAAGGCTGAAACCAATGGAGCCCAGGAGCAAGAGACCAGCATATGCCAGCCATGTACCTTTCCAGCTGACAGAGGTGTTCTGGAAGGCCTCAGAGTTTCTTGAGGGAAAGTAACCTCTTGTCCTTGCATTAGTTTGGACATTTTCTCAGGGCTAGAACTGTAAACTTGTAACTTATCAAATTTCCTTTTTAAAAGCCATTCTTGTTTCTGGTATACTGCATTCCAGCAGCTTAACAAACTAACACACCATCATGAAATAGAAACTCAACTCTGTGGAAGCATAGAGCAAGACATTATCTCTCTCTCTCTCTCTCTCTCTCTCACTCTCTCTGCCTTGTCCAACTGTGGTATAAGGGGATGGGTAAACAATAGTAATATCCTGGTGAGTTTGGGGAGGCAAGGGAAAGCATGGCGATGGAATCAATTCAAGACACTTAGGATTCAGCAAGAAATGAATCATCTAGTGACATAAAATAGATAAAATAACAGTTGAATCAGGACTCTGAAAGAAATCATTTCCATACTGTCAATGTAATAATGAGTTAAATACTATGTTCATTTAGCCTCATAAATTCAAACAAGAAGTCAAAAACTTCTTACTGGGTAGTTTTATCTATGTCTTTACTTTTCAGCTTAATTACTTTTGATCTCTCTAATTTCTTAAATATCAAAAATAACCATATGGAATCAGTTCTTTGAGGAGCAACATGATATCATGGAGAAATACTAGATTGAAACCAAGCAGACCAAGATCCTAACTGTCTCAATAATTCATTAGTTGCATGCTTTTGCATGCATGGCTTTTCAACCTCAACTTTGGTTTCCTTGTATACAAAATTCTCTAGTTGAACTAGATCCATTATTTTAGAAGGTTGATTCTAAACCCCTTTCTCTTAGTTCACGTGCCTCCCTCCCAGGCAACATTGACTTTGAGGAACTAAAACACAGGTTGGGATGTTCACCCAGTTTCTAATGATTTCCCCTTCTGTGGGTTCCTACCAGTTATATTGAATGGCATGCACCTTTCTTACTATGCAGTCATTGTTGATTGGATAAGAATAGCCATATGACTAAATTAAGATAGTCATCAGATTTCTCCAGGGAATTCTAATCTAGGCTATCTCTAAACTGGAGGAGCTTTAAAATCTCAGGTATAGTTGAGCTGTCCTGTTCTCTGTCATGTAAAATGAGAATAAGAAAAAGGGGGTCTATAGCAAGATGAGCATGCAACAAGCACTGTTGTGAGAAGCAGAGAGGGGGGAATTCTTAGACTTTTTTTTTTTACCTTTTTTATTTTGTTCCTCCTGAGGTTGCACTGCATTCTGCCATGATATTCGAAGAGACTCCCCTTTAAAAATCTATTTTGCTCCATGTCATATTCTATGACAAATTGCTGGACTTGAGAATATAAAACCTTTTAAACTAAGAATTTGAAGGGAAAATGCTAAATATTTTCAAAACTATTATCTTTTAAAAAATTTTTTAAACATAACGATAAACAATTATGAACATTCTTAACATATGATCATTCCATTCTTGGTATATAATCAACAACTCACAATATCATCACATAGTTGTATGCTCATCACCACGATCATTTCTTAGAATGTTTGTATCAATTCAGAAAAAAGTGGAGAGAAAAAAAAAAAAACCTCATACATACCATACCCCTTACCCCTCCTTCTCATTGATTGCTAGTATTCCCATCTACCCAATATATTTTAGCTTGTTTCCTCTTTTTTTCTATACCCCTTATCACTCCCTTTCATTGATCACTAGCATTTCAGTCTACTAAATTTATTTTAACATGTGTTCTCCCTATTATTTATTCATTTTTAATTCCTATGTTTTACTCATCTGTCCATACCATAGATAAAAGAAGCATTAGACACAAAATTTTCACACTCACGCAGTCACATTGTGAAAGCTATATCATTATACAATCATCTTCAAGAAACATGGTTACTGTAACACAGCTCTACATTTTCAGGCACTTCACTCCAGCCTCTCCAATATACCTTAACTGAAAAGGTAATATCTATAAATGTGTAAGAATAACCTCCAGGATAACCTCTTGGCGCTTTTTTTTGAAATCTCTCAGCCATTGACACTTTATTTTGTCTCATTTCTTTCTTCTGCCTTTTGGTGTAGAAGATTTTCTCAACCCTTGATGCTGGTCCCAGCTCATTCTAGGATTTCTGTTCCATGTTGCCAGGAAGGTTTACACCCCTCGGAGTCACGTCCCATGTGGAGAGGGGGAGGGCAGTGAGTTTGGTTGTCATGTTGGTTGAGAGAGAGAAGCCATATTTGAGCAACAAAAGAGGTTATCTGGGGGTGTCTGTTAGGCCTAATTTTAAGTAGGCTTAGCCTATCCTTTGTGGGGATAAGTTTCATATGAACAAACCCCAAGATTGAGGACTTGGCCTACTGCTTTGGTTGCCCTAACTGCTTGTGAAAATATCAGGAATCCTCCACATGGGGAAGTTGAATTTTCCTCCTTTCTCATCATTCCCCCAAGGGGACTTTGCAAATATTTTTTTATTCTGTTCAAATCACTCTGGTATTTATTGGGCCATCACTCTGGAGAAACCTACAAAATCTCATGCCCTACTCAAGATTCCATGTACTTATGGTGTTCAATTAAACTGCCCACATAAGTTATATTAGGAAATGCACTAGTCAAATTATAACTTTTGTACTAAATAAACATTTTTTGCTTTAGTCTTACATATAAGTTAAAGTTTTAAAATATGAATTACCATCTAATTTCAAAACCCTGCAATATTGATATTCCTTTGTTCTTCCTCACGCAAAAACATTTTTTAATTTGTACGTTTAGTCACTATCATTGTTCACTCTAGGCATTTCTACATTATACCATCTCAGTCTTTATCATCTATCTTTCCTTCTGATTTCATTTGTGCCCCCAGCCCTTCTCCCTCTATCATTGTCACATTCAGCTTCATTCAGTATACTAACATTATTGTATTACAGTTAGGTGATATTGTGTTATCCATTTCTGAATTTTTACAATCAATTCTGTGGCACAATCTGTATCCCTTCAGCTCCAATTACCCAATATCTACCCAATTTCTATCTCCTGATGGTTTCTGTTCTTAGCTGAAATTCTCCAAGTTCATTCACTAATGTCAGTTCATATCAGTGAGACCATACTGTATTTATCCTTTTATTTCTGGCTAATCTGACTGAGCATAATGTCTATCCATTGGACATTGAACTATATATGAAGTTATATACTTTATAACTTTATTCTGTTTTATAGCTGCATAATATTCCATCATATATATATACCACAGCTTGTTTAGCCATTTGTCTGTTGATGGACATTTGGGCTGTTTCCACTTCTTGACAATTGTAAATAATGCTGCTATAAACACTGGTGTGCAAATGTCCATTTGTGTCTTTGCCCTCATGTCCTCTGAGTAGATACCTAGCAATGGTATTGCCAGATCATATGGCAATTCTATACTTAGCTTCCAGAGGAACAGCCAAACTGCCTTCCACAACAGTTGTACCATTTTACATTTCCACCAGCAGTGGATAAGTGTGCCTCTTTTTCCACATCCTCTCCAGCCCTTGTTGTTTTCTGTTTTATTGATAATGGTCATTCTTTTGGTTGTTAGATGATATCTCATTGTGGTTTTGACTTGCATTTCCCTAATAGCTAGGGAAGTTGAGCATCTTTTCATGTGCCTTTTGGCCATTTATATTTCCTCTTCTGAGAAGTGTTTGTTCATGTCTTTTGCCCATTTGGTAATTGGGTTGTTTGTCTTTTTGTTGTTGAGTTGAACAATCTCTTGATATATTCTGGATACTAGAACTTTATGTGATATGTCATTTCCAAATATTGTCTCCCATTGGGTAAGCTATGTTTTTACTTTCTTGACAAAGGTTTTTGATGCACAAAAGTGTTTAATTTTGAGGAGTTCCCATTTATTTATTTATTTCTTCAATGCTCGTGCTTTGGGTGTAATATCTAGGAAACCGCCTCCTATTATAAGAGTTATGAGGTATTTCCCTATATTTTCTTCTAAAAGTTTTATGGACTTAGATCCAATTATTAGATCTTTGATCCATTTGAGTTAACTTTTCTATAGGGTGTGAGATATGGATCCCCTTTCATTCTTTTGCATGTGTATATCCAGTTCTCTAGGCACCATTTATTGAAAAGACTGTTCTGTACCAGGTGAGTTGACTTGACTGCCTTATCAAAGATCAATTGTGCATAGATGAGAGGGTCTACATCTGAACAATCTATTCAATTTCATTGGTCAGTATATCTATCTTTATGCAAGTACCATGCTATTTTGACCACTGTATCTTCGTAATACACCTTAAAGTCAGGTAGTGTGATACCTCCGACTTCATTTTTCTTTCTCAGTATATTTTTAGCTATTTGGGGCACCCTGCCCTTCCATATAAATTTGGTTATTGGTTTTTCTATTCTGAAAAGTAAGTCTTGGGATTTTAATTGATATTACCTTGAATCTATAAATTAATTTAAGTAGAATTGACATCTTAACTAGTCTTCCAATCCACGAACACAGTATATCCTTCCATTTATTTAGGTCTTCTGTGATTTATTTAGGAATTTCTTGTAGTTTTCTTTGTATAAGTTTTTTGAATCCTTAGTTAAATTTATTCCGAAGTATTTTTATTCTTTTGGTTGCAGTTGTAAATGGAACTTTTTTTCTTGATTTCACCTTCAGATTGATCATTACTATTGTATAGAAACACTACAGGTTTTTGAGTGTTGATCTTTTAACCTGCCACTTTGCTGTACTCATTTAGTAGTTCTAGTAGTTTTGCTATGAATTTTTTGGGTTTTTTGACATATAGTATCATATCATCTGCAAACAGTGAGAGTTTTACTTCTTCCTTTCCAATTTGATGCCTTGTATTTCTTTTTCTTGTCTAATTCCTCTGGCTAGAACATCCAACACAATGTTGAATAACAATGGTGATAGTAGACATCCTTGTCTTGTTCCTGGTCTTAGGGGGAAAGTTTTCAGTTTTTCCCCATTGAGGATGATGTTAGCTGTGGATTTTTCATATTTCCCTTTATCATATTGAGGAAGTTCCCATCTATCCTATCCTTGGAAGTGTTTTCAACAAGAAAGGATGTTGAATTTTGTCAAATGCCTTTTCTGCATCAATCGAGATGATCATGTGGTTTTTCTGCTTTGATTTGTTGATATGGTGTATTACATTAATTGATATTCTTATGTTGAACCATCCTTGCTTACCAGGCCTGGGATGAATCCTCCTTGGTCATAGTGTATAATTCTTTTAATGTGGTGCTGAATTCAATTTGCAGGAATTTTGTTGAGGTTATCTATTTCTTCCCAAATCCATATTCATTAGAGAGATTGGTCTGTAGTTTTCTTTTCTTGTAATAGCCTTATCTGGCTTTGGTATGAGGGCGATATTGGCTTCATACAATGAGTGAGGTAGTCTTCCCTCCTCTTAAATTTTTTTGAAGAATTTGAGCAGGATTGGTACTAATTCTTTCTTGAATGCTTGGTAGAATTCATATGTGAAGACATCTGGTCCTGAACTTTTCTTTTTTTGGAGCTTATTAATGACTAATTCAATTTCTTTACTTGTGATTGGTTTGAGGTCATTTATTTCTTCCCAAGATCAATGTTGGTTGTTCATGCCTTTCTAGGAAGTTGTCCACTTCATCTACATTGTCTAGTTTATTAGCATAAAATTGTTCATAGTAGCCTCTCATTAGTTTCTTTATTTCTGTGGGGTCAGTGGTTATATCTCCTTTTCCATTTCTGATTTTATTTGCATCCTCTCTCTTCTTCTTTTTGTCAACCTCACTAAGGGTCCATAAATCTTATTGATTTTCTCATAGAACCAACTTCTGGTTTTGTTGAATTTCTCAATTGTTTTCATGTTCTCAATTTCATTTATTTCTGCTCTAATCTTTGTTATTTCTTTCCTTTTGCTTGCTTTGGGGTTAGTTTGCTGTTCTCAAATTCTTCCAAGTGGACAGTTAACTCCTCCATTTTTGCTCTTTCTTCTTTTTTGATATAGGCACTTAGGGCAGTAAATTTCCCTCTTAGCACTGCTTTTGCTGCATCCCATAAATTTTGATATGTTGTCTTTTCACTTTCATTTTCCTCGAGATATTTACTGATTTCTCTTATAATTCCTTCCTTGACCCACTAGTTCTTTATGATTGTGTTGTTGGGCCTCCATATATTTGTGAATTTTCTGGCCCTCTGCCTATTACTGATTTCCAACGTCATCCTTTATGATCTGTGAAAGTGTTTTGTATGATTTCAATCTTTTTAAATTTATTGAGACTTGCTTTGTGACCCAGCATATGGTCTGTCCTTGAGAATGATCCATAAGCACTTGAGAAAAATGTGTATCCTGCTGTTGTGGGGTGTAATGTTCTATAAATGTCTGTTAAGTCTAGTTCCTGCATTGTATTCTTCAAATTCTCTGTTTCTTTATTGATCCTCTGTCTAGATGTTCTGTCCATTGATGAGAGTAGGGAATTGAAGTCTTCAACTATTATGGTAGATTTGTCTATTTCTCTTTTCAGTGTTTGCCTCATATATTTTGGAGCACTCTGGCTTAATTCATGAATATTTATGATTGTTATGTCTTCTTGTTGAATTGTTCCTTTTATTAATACATAGTGTCTTTCTTTGTCTCTCTTAATTGTTTTATATTTGAAGTCGAATTTGTTGGATATTAGTATAGCTACTCCTGCTCTTTTCTGATTATTGTTTGAATGAAATATCTTTTCCCAACCTTTCACTTTCAACCTATGTGTATCCTTGAGCATAAAATATGTCTCCCGTAGACAGCATATAGATGGTTCATGTTTTTTAATCCATTCTACCAGTCTTTGTCTTTTGATTGGGGAGTTTAATCTGTTAACATTTAGTGCTATTACTGTAAGGGCAGTACTTTCTTCTACCATTTTGCCTTTTGGATTTTATGTGTCATATCTAATTTTTCTTCTTTTTACCTTTACTGATAACCTTCCTTTCTTATCCACCCCTCTTTCCTACCTTTTCCTCTCTCTCTCTAGTGCTCCCTTTAGTATTTCTTGCTGATCCTGTCTTTTGGTCACACATTCTCTCAGTGATTTTTTTGTCTGAAGATGTTTTAATGTCTCCCTCATTTTTGAAGGAAAATTTTGGTGGATATAGAATTCTTGGTTGGCAGTTTGTCTCTTTTAGTATCTTAAATATATCATCCTATTGTCTTCTCACCTCCATGGTTTCTGCTGAGATATCTACACATAGTCTTATTGGGCTTCCCTTGTATGTCATGGATTGGTTTTCTCTTGCTGGTTTCAAAATTCTCTCTTTCTCTTTGACATCTGACATTCTGATTAGTAAATGTCTTAGAGTTTGTCTATTTGTATCTAGTCTCTTTGGGGTACTCTGTATTTCTTGGATCTTTAATTTTAAGTCTTTCATAAGAGTTGGGAAATTTTCAGTGATAATTTCCTCCATTAGTTTTTCTCCTCCTTTTTCCTTCTCTTCTCCTTCTGGGATACCCACAGCACATATATTCATGCTTCATGTTGTCATTCACTCCCCTGAGTGCCTGCTCATATTTTTTCCATTCTTTTCCCTATATTTTCTTTCGCTTGTCAGATTTCAGATGTCCATCCTCCAGTTCATTAATCCTATCTTCTGCCTTTTGAAATCTACCATTGTAGGTTTCCATTGGTTTTTTTCATCTCTTCTACTGTGCCATTCATTCCCATAAGTGTGTGATTTGTCTTTTCAGACTTTCAATTTCTTCTTTTTGTTCATTCTTTGCCTTCTTTATATCCTCCCCCAATTCACTGATTTATTTTTGATGAAGTTTTCCATGTCTGTTCAAACATTCTGAACTAATTGTTTCAACTCCTGGATCTCATTTGAATTGATTTGCTCCTCTGGGCCATATTTCAATTTTTCTAGTATGACTCGTTACTTTTTGCTGGCATCTAGGCATTTAATTTCCTTAATTAGTTTATTCTAGAGATTGTTTTTCATTTTTTTTATCTAGGATTTTCCTGCTGGATGACTTTGTTGTCTATCTGTTCTTTAACATTCAGTTCAACTTATTCTAGACTTCTAGCTCAGGTTTTGTTTAACAGATCAGAGTTTTTTAGTTCTTGTCTTCTTGTTTCTTGCCCTTCCTGTATGGTGCCTTCCTTTTTTCCCCCCTTTAGGAGGGTCTACTTAGGTATTGTACACCCCAGTCAGGTTTTCCCAGACCAAACTGGCCTTGTTTCAGGAGGAAGGAGTCACCTGCATCAGTTTTCTCTGAGGGTGAGACCCAGCAGGTTGAAAGAGTTTCCTATGAAGCCTCTGGATTCTGTGTTTTTCCTGTACAGCCTGCTATGTGGTGTTTGTCTGCCTGTGGGTCCACCAGCATAAGGTGATATGTTACCTTTAACTTCAGCAGTCTCTCCCTGCTGGGGGCGTAGTTGAGACAGAGCAGAAGTTGTAGTCTGGCTTTAATTGCTACAGTTTTCCAGACCCTGGGGTCTGAATCCCTTAAGGGAGGGATTCCAACTGAGCTGGGCCATACCCCTCTCCTAGGGAAGGCAGGGCCTCGAGACAAACTCTGAAACAAGCTTAATTCTGCCCATGCCTGGGGCATTTGGAGCCTGAGAAGCCCTGAAGCTGTGTCCAAATAGCAATCAAGCCGTAGAAATACAGCCACAAAAAAGAGAAGAAAAAAACATCCTTTTCAGAGCAGGACCCCCATTCCTTGGGTTTGCCAATCAAGAGCTTAAGTTGGTACATTGCTCTGTTTGTCTCCAGGTCCTATGTGCCCCCTCCTTTCCTTCAGGACCCAGACCCTTTCAAGTATTTTCTGCTGTCCGATCCAAAAAAACTCTGGTTTTACTTTTTTTCTTTTTCCATCAGCCCTGCTCCCTCTGCACTGGGGCAAAAACCAACAACCTCAGCTTTTACTTGAGGTTCAGCTGAGCCGGGGGCCTATTTTTAGTAATCAGAATTTGTTAATTAATTCCACAATTGGAGCTTAGTTGTGCTCAGCCCCTGCTGCTAGTAAAGTCTCTTTCCCATCCTCTCTGGAAAGCAGCCTGTGGAGGAGGGGTACCAGCTGTCAGAGCTTGGGAGACTCATGGTTCAGGGTGGGTTTGCAGCCAGTCCAGCTTGTCCAGACTGGGGTATGCTGTGTGTCCGATCACTGACTTGGCCCCAGCAGTTATTCTGTACTGTTCCTAGCTATTTACTAGCTGTTCTGGAGGACGAGCTAAATCCCACTCCTTACTAAGCTGCCATTTTGGCTCCTCCCTCCCCAAACTATTATCTTGAGTTGGTTGTGTTACCTATAGCTAAAATATCCTACCTAATACAGTGTTAAAAAGTAAAAGGCAATTTGGAATTAACACTTCTGTTTTGATAAATATGAAAGGTTTGCAGCTTGAATTTGCTATGACTGATTGATTAATGACCAAATCAAATACTAGATAATGGGGCTCTTCATTTATTTATATGTTGTAAACTAAACAAATTCAGCAGCAATGATCAATAAGTTAATATTGGGCATGCAATAAACCATTATTCATTCATAATTTTGTCATGAAGACATTCCCAAGTGACCAGAATTTGAATGAATTTGCTTACCCTGATTAGTATTAACATGATTTTTCAAATGACACTGAAAACAGTTTAGCTCCTTCTAATGCTAATCATTTGGGTCTTTTTCTTTCTTTTCCATGTTGATGGATCATACAGAACTAATTAATATTCATTTGAATCTTATGATTATCTTTTTAAAGCTCCGAGCCAACCGCCAGCAAACATTGCCTGGAAGCTGACAAACTCTAAATTATGCTTGAACTGGGAGCATGTAAAAACCATGGAAAATGAGTCTGAAGTGTTGGGCTACAAGGTGAGTATTTAGTTTTCCTTTTAATCATATTAATTAGGTTACCAAGGAACCAAAAATGTCACATCTAAATAGAAAAGTAATTTTATGTTTATGGTGCATAATTTCTTGATTCATTATATTGGCATAAAAAGCAGAAAATTTTCTCATGGATACTTGTGGGCCTCTTTTTTAAAAAATAGTTTTGAAAATATTCAGTATTTTTGCTTTCAAATTCTTAATTGAAAATTTTGTTTTCTCAAACCCAGCAATGTCATTGATTATCAAGAAATAAAATTCTACATTGTGATTTTTTTTTCTTTAAGTGATTTCTTTTGCCATCAAAAGGTGACAGTGTATGTGGGTAGTAGATGGAGAAGAGAATGAGGTTGGGGAATACATTCAAATAGAATTTTTAGAACCTGGCCTGTAGTAAGATGTGATCTTTTCAAACCATAAAAAGAATTTCAGAATAGTATAGTCAAGTACCCAGAGCAAATTATCTCCATCAATGTTCATGGACATAATCTCTTGAAAGACGCATAACTTCAGGTATTTGAAATGGACCCAAACTTAACAGTGACTTTGCACAGCAAGTGCTGAAGATAATAGCCTTGAACTATTTAATTAATAGACATTAATCTCTTATTTCAGAGGCATTAGCCAAAAATTAAATCTTTGTCTTAACAAGAACAACAAGGCATCACCTGGATATTTCCACTTGAGGAGTACAGCATTTATAATCATACATTTTAAATGCTCCATAGCAGCTTCTGAACCTTACAAAGCAACATATACATGTTAACTTGATTCCTCATTTTATTCAGATACTCTACCGGCAAAACAGACAAAGTAAAACTCATATTTTGGAAACAAACAATACGTCAGCTGAGCTTCTAGTACCGTTTGAAGAAGATTATTTGATTGAAATAAGAACAGTCAGTGATGGTGGGGATGGAAGCAGCAGTGAGGAAATCAGGATTCCAAAAATGTCAAGTAAGTGGAGTCACTATTGCTATTGTAGATTTTTAATCTAGACCCATGCAGCATGAAATTGGGACTCTATGCAACTTTCCAATCCCTTGCTTCAATATTGGCTGCAAATATAAAAGGTCTATTTTTCCTTATCAATTTTGAGCAAGAAGTGATGAACCAATTTTTCTTGAAATAATCCCTCAAATTTACAAAATGTTTATCATCCCACACAGTTACATGTTTCTTCATTTGAAACTCAAAAGAAAAAATCCTGCCTGTCATCGGTGCATAATTTCTTGATTCATTATATTGGCATAAAAAGCAGAAAATTTTCTCATGGATACTTGTGGACTTCTTATGGCAGAGAAGACAAATATCAAGCACATGTACACATACCTCCATTACCATATTCATGACAGATTTCACTAATTTCTCATGGCAGTCATACCTGAGCTGTGCTACAACTTTTGAATCTGTCTCAATACTATATTCTAAGTAACTAATACCTAGCAATCAGACTTAGCATGTAAAAATAATTTCATATATCTGCTTTAGAAAAATCACTCACTCATCTGCCTGAATCTGTGTCTAACTGAAAGTCATTTGACACCCCGAGTTGACCAGTCCTAATCTGCCCTTTTAGATTGGCCAGGCCAGTCATTTATCTTTCATATTTTTTGCCTTTAAAACAGTCATCATAGAATAAAGGGCAAAGATGCTTCCTAAAATTGGCAGTAATATTAATGAAACAAGTGCAATAAAATATTTTATTAAATGAGAGTATACATTTTAGAGTTTTAAAGAATTAATTTGACAACTAATTTCACTTTTTCTAAAGATATTTTTGTTATATTTTTATATTTTACAGGTTTGAGTTCCAGAGGAATTCAAGACTTAGAACTTAGCATCAATTTTCTGTCAGTTGTTATGATTTTTTACTGTTTTGCTATTCAATCACTTATACAATAAATAAAACCATAAATCTTTGCAGGTTTTTTTGAAAATAGATCATTCTGTATATAAGCTCTCTAGCCGCCAGTCCTAAGACATTCATAACACAGACTTGTTTGAAAGAAAAAAAAATGTATATTATTAAAATCTTGTAAATATCTATGGAACATTAAAAAAAAGATTTTAAACACTTTTGAATTTTAAAGTTCACACAAGCCTACATACAAAGGTGCCAGATTAATCTGTGGATTTGTAAGTACTTTGTCTTTTAAGTGACTTATATGGAGGTATAAATAATTTCCCTTGATGTTGATGATAAATATGAAATAATTTCACAGTTACCATAGCTAAGATGTGCATTTTTATGTGCTCCAGGCAAGTTACATCAGTATTAAGACATTTCACTGCCTTTGGAAATATAATGCAATTATTTGTTTATAGCTTTTATTCTTTAAAAAAGTTAAGTTACCCCAAAGCATGGTGTGTTTTAATATCTCTGAATCAGGTTGGGACGGGTAAAAATTTGTACCCAATCATATATAAATATGTATGGTAATCTTCTCAACTCACTTTTCTAGGAGGTTCAGCAATAATAATATCTTTAAAGGCACTTCATGGCAAAGAAAAAGAGAACAAGGGACATGAATACCCTCCTAAAATAACCTCCTAACAGCTCTGCATGCAGTGAGCAACATTTCATAAACAAATTCAATTTTCTACAATATTCCATATTATCCTATTGAGAAAATTGCACAAACAAGTCTCAGGTAAATTGATAACAAAGTATGTGGCCTTAATAAGAAATGGGAGCAGAACTCTGACCAGGGTTTCTACATTTTGGCCAAAATGTTTGTTGTCAATCTTCTCTGCACCTACAATTTATTTTCTATTTTCCGGGGCTTGCAAAGATTTTTATGGGCTGATTTTTCAGTCAGTGGTCCCACTTCTTGGGTTTGTTACAGTCTGGAGATATCAGTCTGGTAGAAGATAAGGTTAATGACCGGGCCGGTGTTTTTCAAAGTAGCCATCCATTTATTACACAAACAGCCTTGAGGCCTTTAACTCTTGCTGTCAGTCTGCTCTAGCTCCCAGCCAGTCAGGTTTGATATCCTGGGAAAGTAGGTGTAAGAAGTGGTCCTGTTAGTTTTGCCCTCTTAACATGGTGCAACGCACTAACTTTATTGGAACTATTTGAACTATCCTTATGACCCTCAAATCAACAATTAGATTTTGTTCTTCTCATTTCTAAAGAATTTTAGAGCTGTTTAAAATTGCTAATGCCATAACAGCAGATGGACAGTTACTTCATGTCGCTCAAAAACGGCTCCTTGTCTGGCCGTTGTTTCAAGCACGCAGTATAAATTAATGAGCCTTACTCTCCCCAATGCATTAAGATCTGGCTGTGCTTTCATGGAGCAAAACAAATAAGCAAAGGCAAATACTGTTCGCTGCACTCATGTTAACAGCTGCCTGTTCAAAGCGCATCTGCACTGATCAGAGATACTAGTGCTGGCATATGGTCTTATTGGTTTCTTCAACTTGTACGAGAGAAGGCTTGGGTCCTCCTCCCTGAAGTAGAGTCTGAGGGGTAAATTCACACTGAGATTTTTATTTCCAGTGATCAGATGAATTAGATACATGGTCATTTTGCCTGAATCTGAAAGTTGTAAATTTTTAACAATAACCCTTACATGTTTGTAGGATGCACTTTGGTCCATGATTGCTCTAGTATTAAAGTTTGCATTAGTCAAGATAGGGCATGTTATTTACATTTTCATTTATATAGATCAATCATACTAAGTTTTTAGGAACATAAGGTGGCATTAGTAATGAGCAGGATGTTTTTTGGCTTTCAATGGGTTTGCCTCTCTACTAAACATATTGAGACCTTGGACAAATCTTTTAACATCCCGTATCAATAATATCAAGATTACAGAACATAATATATGTAAAACATTTAGTGTGATATGTGGAACATTGTAAGTCACCAATGCATGGAACTGTTGCTATGAATTAAATTTCTAATGAAATAAGGTACTGTACTTCTTTACGTGTCCAACGTGCTCTGAAGGCAGATTCAGGCTGCAGTTATGTCAAAACTTTCAAAAAGCTTCAAGAAAAAAGAACGGTCCACCTAAGAATGGAACCAATGGGAATTCCATCAATTCATTTTAAGAAAATATTCTGTATGGTACATATTCTCCACTGATAATCAGGAAGAATTTCCTTTTATCGACTGAATGGATTATTGTTATATACCTGATACACCTATAGGAAAGGGATATGATTGTGTCTGAAAACAACTATGAATGAAATATTGATTAAGGGTTTGGAGTCTGGACATGTGGATATATGACTGTTACAGGCTAATAAGCTATGGGCTGCCCAGATAATGATAAATTCCAACTCAGGCTCTTTTTCTTTTCTTCTTCTGGTGGATACACTATAATCCAGGTGCCTATAATAAGTGCCTCTTCTTTAACTATACATGAATTGTAGAGTGGCTTATGAGAAAGCATGCCTGCTATCTTCAAAAGTAAATGCTAATGGTGAAGGATGACCTGGAACCTATTTAGCTTCCAAATGCAACAGTGTAAGCATTATCCCCATAAGTGAATCTACTATTTTAAAGCCTATTTATATCAGCAGCCTGTACCCTGGCTCAGGATGTCAAGTGTTATACATTTCCTATGTGTCATTATTATGACTTTCTTTGCTATAGAACTGCATATTTAATTTAACACAGCTTCCTTGTTCTAGAATTCTGGACTTTGGTAATCACATCCCTGTTGAACTCAGCATTCTTTTTCATGGTTTTAGGATTCTATTCCAATTCCATCAGTTTTTGAAATGAATGATATAAATATTCTACTTAGCTTATTCATCTGTGAAACAAGATGTTGAGATTGCAAGATTGCTAGGTTCCTTCAATGCCCTACAATTCTGTATTAAGCAGCATAGTATGACTACTTTTTGTACAAGATAGCATTTCATAATCTTTAATAGCCCGTATACACCCTGAAAGGCTTTCCTGATTTTATTGAGCTACTTTTACTGAGGTTTACACTACTAAACCAATTGGTAAATTGAATATATTTTCTCAAACTAGATAAAACTCTCAGAGGTTCTGACGAATTTGAGAAACAGGGTGTTTTTCAGTAGTTCCCAAGGGAAGGCTGTGATAAGGCAGTGTGGTGAGATTTTCACAAAGAATAATTTATGAGATATTTGATAGGTTGTCTCTTCTGCTTTTTTGCAGTGAAATGTCCACCCTTCATGAAATGAAGGTTAGAATGAATGACACATCGTGTGTTCTGTTATTAAATATTTTTATTTGGCAAATAGTTGATTACTTTACATCAACAGTCCATTATTATTATTTAAAGTGTTTCTTTTCTGAAAAACCAATAGTCTGAAAACCATTGCTATATAGTTCATCTTTCTTTTGTACTTACTTCTTTCATTTCAGTGCCATCAAATCAGTAAGTTTGAATATAAGCCTGTTGATGTAAAGTTTGTGTGGCAAGACCGAGTTACTCTGGATCCCATTGAACACCAAAATTCTGAATTAATTGGAATTGTTCGTATACATAAATCAGACCACAGATGTGAGAAACCTAGTCTAACTTCTATGATAAGCCATGGATATAATTAAGATAAGGATGAAACTAATGTATCCAAAAATGAACTTTTTTCATTTTTTAAAAAGTTGGGAATTGTTCGCTTTCTACATTTCTATGTTAAAAGTTCCTTTCTTTCATGAAATTATACCCAGTAGCTGTTATGCTTTCTTTCATGTCTTTGCATAGCAAAATAACTCCTTATTATTTTGAGTTATAATAAAAATATTATTTTTAGTTTTGAGTGCCTGGTACAGGCCTGGGCAGAGAGAGTGAAGCTTAAAACATGCACTTGACTTCTGGACTGATTTATGCAGCCAACTATTGAGGTAATTTGTTTTCCCTTAGTTTCCTTAGGAAAGCAAGTATTTTTCTTTTATAATCCTGCTAAATTAATAAACTAAATTAAACTACAGGTATTAGTGGCAAATAAGATATTCTTAGAACAAATAAAAACATAGCAGTTTCTGAGAAAACATCAGAAATGCTAAATTATCTTCCTGATTTAACAACATGTACTTTAAAATCTGGTTAAGCATATCTTAAAAAATGCTTACTTTGTTCAAGGGAAAGCTTAAGAGAGAAGCAAACTCAATGATGCTTTACATAAAGGTAACAAGTTGCAGTTCAAGGAGAAAGAAAGGAAGCCTGGTTTAATAAACTGTTTATTTCTGTTGATTGTTTAGCCCCTAATATGCTCTCCCCAACCCCCTCCGGGAATATGAAGTTTGCTGGGCTGAAACATTTACAAGTTTGTCATGTAATTCCTGAAACTGGCTGTGTCCATGTTCTTGGACAGTGATTAACTAATGTTTGTAAATCACTTTCAAGATGGAAAACATTGAATAAGTTCTAATTATTTTGTTGTTTTTTATTTTCCCCAGAAGTCTATTGACTTTTCAGTGGCATTTTGAAAAATCATGCATTAGTGACTAAGGCCAGGTACCATGCTTGGAGAAAAATAGTAATTGGGACTTTTGAAAGATCATAATTTTTAGATAATGAAAATTTAGGTGATTTCATAGCATCTGGGTAAACTAAATAATTTTAATTCAAACATGAGGTAATCTGTATCTATTCACTGTTGAATTTTCAGCTTGTGTAGTAATATCATCCCCACAGAATTTGTTCCCCAAATAATATATACTCATAGCAAAACTCAAGTATTCTCAAAGGCTGCAGATAGTAACAATAATTAGTTTAGGCAACTTTTACTACTTCCAAGTGCAGTAGATATAAAATCTCCTGTGGTAGTTAGATTCAGTTGTCAACTTGGCCAGGTGAGCATACCTAGTTTTGTTGCTACGGACATAAGCCAATGGTACATGAACCTCATCTCTTGCTGATTTACATCTGCAGTCGGCTAGGAGCGTGCCTGCTGCAATGAAGGACGGTTGACTTAATTGGCTGATGCTTAAATGAGAGAGCTCAACATAGCACAGCCCAAGCAGCTCAGCATTCCTCATCTCAGCACTCGCAGCTCAGCCCAGGCCTTTGGAGATGCAGAAAGGAATCACCCCGGGGAAAGTTGTTAGAACCCAGGGGCCTGGAGAGAAGGCCAGCAGAGACCATCCTGCGCCTTCCCATGTAAAAAGAACCTCAGTGGAAAGTTAGCTGCCTTTCCTCTGAAGAACTAACAAAATAAATCCCCTTTTATTAAAAGCCAATCTGTTTCTGGTGTGTTGCATTCCAGCAGCTAGCAAACTAGAACATCTCCCCAAAACCAACTTTAAGCAGATTAATCTCAACCTATTTTACTTGACTGCCAAGTACAAGTGAAGATCCTACTGTCCTTCTAAATCATACAATTTTCCTTATCTTTTTAAAAGCAAAAATACTGTCATCCTAAATTATTGTTGTGTTTAGAGTCTCAGACTCATACTGAGCTATTTCTATTCTTCTAAATTTTAAGTAAGTACAACCCTAAGAAGTTTCTAAAAGAAATTCTCATTGCAAGGATGTGGCTCGGTTATTTTGAACCATGCTTGGAATCACTTAATATTTCATGTTAGATGATCATTGTAGAATAACCTGTAACTAAAGCCTATTTGAAAAGTTTACAACACATTGCTGTCAACAGGCAGGAGAGGAATTAACATTCACTTCATACCTGGTGATAAATTAGGATATTGGATTTGTCTATATGAACTTGGTATGCTTCACCAGAAATCTTCCAATGCCTTTTATCATATAATTCATCACCATTCCTACAAAAGTGACAAAGTTTACCTTAAGATTCGTGCTTTTACTAAAGCTTCAGTGTTAAAATATTAGTTAATTTTGTATTGTGCATAATTCATGCAGCTCTGTCTGCATATAAAATGTTTTAATTTCTTAAATCTTCCAAAGTTAAAACAAATTTTAGAGGTAATATATTTTTAACAGAAAATGCCATGTAATTTTAAAAGAGCTTCTTCTCCCTCCTCTAAAAGATTTCTGAATGGCAAACTACTAAGAAGCATGGCAAGCAGGAATACATAAGGTAAAATGCAATACCTATGTTGTGAAGAGGCCATATGGAGCATACCAAGTTCTAAGTCATAATTATTTTCCCTGCAGCCAAATTAACTAAAATCTATGGACTGACCAGTACATTATATGAAATGTAATAGTCTTGCCATGCTGTAATATTAAATCCATGTATTCAACCTGAAGGACGTTTTTAGGGCAGATACAATACAAAGTCATGGCACCCTCTTTTTAGATCTAATTCTTTAAGCTATATAGTAAGATTCAGGCAGACTTGCTTCCTACAGCCAAGAATATCTAATGGATTTGTTTAAATTTTCAAAGAAAAAAATAGTTCTTTGGCATTAAAGAGGTTGCAAGCTTTCAGCCAAAAGGACAAATCAAACCACAGATAGCTTAGATGTCAACAGTACCAATTTTAAATAGATTAAAATCACTGTTAGTGTTTAGAAGTAAGATAATTTCATGTAAACCAAGGTTTCCTTTGGCAATTCTGGGTCTGCCTTCCTGCATGGTTGTAATTTATTAAGCCTTCCCTTTTAGATGAAATGCTCTCCCCCATATCACACTGCCCACCTAGCTTCCATAATCCACTATTCACCTGTCTGCCTTATTTGATCATTTGAGCTTTGTCTGCAGTTATACATAAAGCAGTGTATTTAGAAGACGATGTTTTACAGTGGAGAGACATTGAAGTCGCAAGCAAAGGGACCAAATGTGTTCTAGCCCCACCTTCTCCCTACCTGGATGATCTTTCACAAGATTCTTATTTGTTTTCAGCAACAGCTTCATTTGTAAAATAAGAAGAACATACCTTTCCCATATACCTCATGGGGTTGTTCTAAGAATAAGTGAACTAAAACCTGGAAGAAAGATTTACAAATTAGGAAGTGTTATAAAATTCTAAGCTGCACGCATTGGCTAAGATTCTCTTTGCACTTACTGTTTCTAACGGGGTGCAGTTAGTACTAGAGAAGAACAATCATAGCTTTAGTGTGTTTAAGTCCTCAAGGAATGTCAGTGTGGATGGAGGATGGAGTATGGAGGATGAAGGACGGCAGATGGAGGATGGAGGATGGAGGATGGCTGAAGGAGGATGGAATGCAAAGGTGAGTGACTTTGCAGAAGCAGGTGCTGGAACCTGACTACCTTGTGCTTTACAGGTCATAAGAAAGTTGGATTTCGGTTTTAAATATTATTTATATTTTAAGAAGACACTCTGGGCTGCTATGTGGTGAATGGATTGCTAGGAGCCAAGAGTGAGAACAGAGATTCTAATAGTATCACCTCTTGTAAATCATGGTAAATCTTTGCTAGCTAGGTTGGTGACAAGAAACGGGCAACTATATACTCATCAAGAAAGAATGCCTTTGATTTTTTTTAAGTAACTATCCTTTTACCTGATGGGTAGATAAGCAAAATATCACAATTGAGAACCCAGAAGATAGGGTAGATAGGATGGCAATGAAGATTTCTTTTTAGACATATTAAGGCAGAGACATCTATAATACAGCAAGGGGGAGACATCAAAGGGACAGATCACTGGAATTCTGGTCAAGGAGCTCTGACTCTCCTCAGAGATCCCAGGTCACGGGGTAGAAGTGACGCCTTGATTTCCCAGGTGACTTTCGACGTGACTTACTTAGTTTTCTGAGTCTCAGATTTTCCTTCTGTGTAATGCCCTGTTTTGTCTAGGGAGCTCTAAGTTATTTGGTAGTACTCAAGCAGCCTGCATGATGGATAATAGCTGTTTTATAGCAGGAATCGCAAACACTGCAAGATCCTGAATTGGCCATCAAAACAAATTCAGATCATCACCTTGACTTCACTAGAATGGAAATAAGCACTAAAGCTTAAAAAGGGTTTTCACCTCCAAGATTCTCAAAGGAAAAGCATTAACTATAGTTCCAAATTAACCAGGAAACTCCATTCCCAGAACATTTCGGGCAACTAAGATTGATTGATCTATTTAGAAAAGATTGTTCAGGTTTTTTAAAAATTCCGAAATGAGGACTCAGCAGAAGTTCTGTAGATTTTCTGTTTCTGCTAAAGAGACTTACCACTGTGTGCCACCCTCTTGCTAAGACAAAGCATGCATTTAAGTCTCTTGAGCCCCTTCACACATCTCAGTTATAGCATTTGACACAAGGTTTTTCAACTGTTTACTTCCTGCTTCTTTTACAGGATGGTGAATTAATTGAGGTCTTTGAATTCCCCAACACTGACTGCTATGCTGGGCTCATGGTTTTTGGTATTGTAAAAAAAAATTTTTAATTAGTTTAAAAAAATGCAATAGGGCAATTACTGTTTTAAGACACATGAAATTACATTTAGTAAATGGATATCTAGCCCAAAAACAAAACAAACAAACAAAAAGTGTAAGTTAGGAAAGGAGGCAAGGATGAAAACAATGAAGTGTTGTTTGTAAGTTTTGTTTTTAGAAGGTCTGGATATATTTTTCCAGTCATATTTTTAGTAAAAGAGATTCTAAGTACAAGATTATGGAACTGTAATATTAAAGCTCTAGTTTGCCTGCACTTTTTTTCCTGCTATTTATAAAAAGAATATCTTGTAATAGGCAGATAAAATACTATTAACATGAATCTTTTATTAGCTCATCCCAGGCAAGCTGATGAACAAACATTTTAAGATATCATGATAATCAACACCAAGTGAATATTTTCTGAATTTGTGTTTAAGACAAGTCTTTGTGACAATTAAAGAAGCAGGTATTTTCTATAAACTTTCATTTAAAGGCAAACAAATCCCAGCCATATTGCTGATTTTGTCCACAAGATCTACATTAATACCTAAAGGTAAATTGATTTAACCATCTCTAGTCTAGACAATATTGTTTAATTTATTCACCTAAATGGACTCCTCTTTATCCTTTGTCCACCTGTACCATTTCAGCATTCAGCACCCCCAGAATCACAGAGTTGGGGGAATTCTGGGTGGAAGCTAATTCAAGCTGTCTCCAAACTGCTGTCTCTGGTAAGGTACAGACAGTCATCACGTTATGATGAAAAATTATATTATCCTAAGAATTCTGCCATTTAGTCATTAGGACACAATGCTCATTTTAATGTTTTCATAGGAATATTTCTGTAAGTGGCAGATAGGTCCCCTCCATCTGCCCACAGTGGCCTGTTTACCTTATTGTGTGTCTGCAGCGTGGCACTCAGTTTGGTCTCAACAATACAATCTTGAAACGAAGGCTGCATTCTCTAGGAAAGCACTTTTAGGAAACTGGGCTGATTTACTGGAAACACATCTTCCACGCACATTGGCAAACTGACTGCGGGAATAGGGACTCCATCACCTCCACACCAGGTGTGATACCGTCATTCATGTGCGGGGAAGGAGTTCCAGTATGACAAGAGGAGAGAAAAGGGAACATAAAGACCAGGTTGCAGGAATTAAGAATTGGTAGTCAAAGATATATCTATCAGTGAAAACTCCTTTATGGAATAAGCTCATTTCACCCACATAATTTTTGTTTTTCTACCCTTGTCAATAATTTTCTTGTTATCTGTTTTCTACTTACCTTCCTTTTTTATTTTTTGTTATCATGAAATATGTAACATGAAATTTCCTATTTTAACCATTTTAAGCATGTAATGTAGTGGTATTAATTACATTTCCAATATGTGCAACCATCACCAACATCCATTACCAAAACTTTTTCATCATTCAGGAACCCTAGACCTATTAGCCAATAACTCCTCATTCTCCTCCCATCCCACCCCAGAGTAACCTCTGATTTTTCTGTCTCTATGAATTTTCTTATTCTGGATATTTCATATAAGTGAAATTATATAATATCTGTCTTTTGTATCTGGCTTGTTCCATTTAACATGCTATTTCAGGGTTCGTCCACATAGTAGCATGTGTCAAAACTTCATTTCTTTATAGGTCTGTATAATATTCCATTGGATGTATAGACCACATTCTGTTTATCCATTTATCTGCTAATAGACAATTAGGTTGTTTCCACCTTTGGCCTATTGTGAGTACTGTTGCTATGAACATTGGTATGGTATACAAGTATCTGTTTCAGTCCCTGCTGCAATTCCTTTGGATATTATACCCTGGCATGGAATTGCTATGTTTTATGTATTACCCTAAGTTTTGGGGACTTATCTTCCTATTTCAACTCATCTAGTACCACTCATTGTTTAGTTTTCTGTGTTCTGGTCCCATAAAACTTCATTTTCACCTTCAAGTTGTGTTCCATCTTACCACAGTGCCTTTGAACATGCTTTTCCTCTTCCTGAAATTCTTTTTGCTCTCATCTCCTCCTCTGATCCTTTCACCTAACTAATTGCTATTCATTTAGATTACGTAAAGCTCCCTCGCATAGTCCTCCATTGACCCAACACACTCTTCTAGAACTTTTGACAGCTTTGATATTTTTCTCATTTATTTGTGTTATTCTTTGATTAATTATTATACTTTTCAATGAACTCCAAGCTCCGTAATAGAGGCCCTGTTGCCCCAGGTGTCATTGTATCTCCAGTGCCTAACAAAGTGCTGGACATTCAGTAGACTCTTATTAAATGAGATTTATTTAAGAAAAAAAATGAGTAAAATAATAGTAAGTTATAACAAATATCTAATAAGAGAAACAGAAGTTTTTATTTTCCATGAATGAATAAGTCAGTGAGTCAATGAACACTATTTACATCTCTTCATAAAGAATTTTTATTAATAGAACTCAAATATTTTGCTGGGCCAATTGTTCCTCAAAACCTGTGTTCTCAGGCCTTGTAATAATTCTTACAACACAGAAAATAAAAGGAAATTAGACAAGTTTTCATTAAATTCTGTTTGTGATGCTTCTTTTATATCTTCATCTCATATCCACCTACACGTTTTTTCATCGACCTACTGGAATAAGGTTGGAATATCTGGCACGTACAACTCCTCTCTAATTGTTACTAATGATTGCTCAAGACACTTCTTGATTTAGATATGAGGAATCTTGAAATCAAAACTAATGGCAATAGACAAAATGTCATAACCAGGTATTTGGGAATATATGGAGAAATAAGGGGATCAGGTTTAATTGGAGAGATGGGGGAAGCTCTCTTGAAAACAAGGCATCATAGGAGGGAATTAGAGGAAACCGTCAGAATTCTTGGAGAGAAAATGAGAGACTAGCCACTTCCATGAGCCAAGGAGCAGGAAGATCAATTTGCAATTCTATCATTTTTCCATTGGATGGTACTGAAACATGCGCTTAAGCTCTCTGATCCTGATTCTTATCTCCAAAAAGAAGTACACGCGTATCTACTATACAAGGCTGTTGTGATAATTACATGAGCCAATGTATATAAATCAACTAGGATATAGTCATTGTTCAGCAAATGTTTTTACTTTCTTACCCCCTGCTGCCCGCACTGATACTTTGCTACACATTTTAGAACAGTACTGCTCAAAATTTGCTTCATCCAAGGAGCTGACGTCAGGTGACACACAAATTGGGGTTTTGTGTCCATTAAAAAATTATTGGGTTAACTGAATTTTATTATGTATCCTTATTGTAGGACCTCTCAGGGTTTTTAGTATTATACTGTCTGTTGTGATTCTTCTTGGAATGTATGTCATATAATATGAATCATTTCCTAACATTCTTTGACAACAAAATTACTATTTTTTCGTAGTGAATCATATGGCAGAAGCTCACCAAAACAGCCAGAAGTGCAGATTTAGAATAAAACCTCATATATCAGGATATATGGAGTTATAGCTCTATCTTTGCCATCCTGTGGCAAATAGTTAATATTTAAAGAACTTTGTTCTTCTCCCCTTATCTAATCTGTAGAGAGTTGTGAGGATTAAATTGCACACAGTATGCAAAATTACTTTATAGAGTTAAAAGCATCACACAGGTAGGAACTCATTATTACATTCCTAGGCCATCTGACTTCTCTCATTTGTCCTAACATGTGAAAGGATTTTAGGTGATTGTTCCTAAAGACCTTTGTAGGTCAAAATGCAGGAAAAAAAGTACATGTCACTGAGTCCAAAGGCCACATTTGAGAGACTGTGGATGAATGAACACTGCTCAATTCTCCTTGTGACAAAATGATTCAATTCAAATAAATGAGGTATAACTTGGAGAGCTGGTAGAGTTTGGACAAAGAAAGAGACAGGCTGTTTCGAAATTTTCACTTGATCATAACCGTTTATGATATTCCAGCACAAAACTGATCATAAGAATATCTGCCCCAGCACCCCTAACATCTTTGGAAAAACCTCATATAGATTCCTTCTTCTTTATGGGACTCAATATTTGAAAATATTGAGAGAAAGTGAGCAAGAGAGAGAGAGAGAGACAGGGACATAGAGACATATTGGACATTAATTTTATTTATTCACATATTCCCAAAACTATGATCAGTGAAATATTAGATCTAGGAGATGATCCCCAAATGGAATCTTCCATGGTCACATGTATTTAGGAAACAGTTTTATCCTCCTTCTAGGATTTCACAAGGCATGTCATCAATCTAAAGACTCTCAGAAGTCCTTCAATAAAGAAGCCTATTAATTTCGTCTAATCTAATATCTCAAAAAATTATTTGAACTTGGTAAACATTATTAGCAGGAAATTTACAAAAATGCACTGAATGATGTCCCAACAACCACATAGGTGGAAACACTTTTGGAAATGCTTTCCCAAGTCCCTAAGTTATCTGTGCTTCCCGGAGTATGTATAACTCCCCAATAAAATGCAGGACTGACTTGGTGTCCCCACTTCATCAATGTTGAGAACTTTCCTCCAGATAGCACTGGTCAGACTACATAGAGTAAACTGGTGGCTGAAAGTCTGGTGTGCCCCATTTGTATGTGGGGCCGGAGTGCAGGTTGAATCAACTGGACGACAGAATCTGCTTCTTGGGGACCAATTTTCATAAGACAGTGCATCCTCTCTGTGTGTTACAGCACACACCAATTCTCCATGCCAGCTGTGGTGTCTGTATCTGTGGACCCCAGGGGGTTTCAGCACTCACTTCATGCAGAGCAAGAGGCTGAGGAGAGAAAATACTGGCAAATGAGACACCTGTATCAATCTGGGTAAATGGGATTATAAGAGACCCTGGCTTATTAGCTTCTATCACTGGTGCAGGGGAGTCATCTTCTCCCTCAGTTGATGAATGTGAGCCCTGGCAGTAGGCAGCAAGGGAGAGCTTTGTAGGCTGACAGGTTTGAAAAAGGCCCTGGGGTCTTCCAATCAGGAATTGCCTATCCAAGCAAAGTGCAAAAATGAAATGAAACAATTAACCAGAAAATTAAAACCAACCCCTAAGCACCCTGCAGAAGTCATAAGAAGTAGATTCTAGCAAAAGCAATATACATTGACTTTTTCTAAGAAATGTCGATGCATAACTCTTTATTTGCTAACCATGTGTTGCATATTTATTGTGATTAGTGTACATTTATTCCTCACAATAATCCTCCAAGGAAGTTATTTCTTACACTGGTTTTGCAAATGAGAAACTAAAGCTGAGAGAGGAGAAATGGCTTGCCTGAGTTGTTACCATCCTGGAAAATGGCAGACCAGGAATTCAAACCAGGTCTGGTGCAATACAAAACCCATTTTCTGTAATCACTGTGGTATACTGCCATCCTTACTGTGTTGGATGTCTTTTACTTGCTCGTCGAGATCTATTCTCCACTCTTCCTTCCTCTCTCTCTGTCTCATGAGAAGAATCTGTTATGGATCATGTCATTGAGTTCTTTTTCTCTGATTCTAGTTATTTGGCCAAGGGAACCCTGGCAGGAAGTTGCGGGGAGGGAGCAAGTTGATTCAGACTAACTCTGTTCTCCCATCAGTGGTTCTCTCAAGGCAGTTGATTCTACATGATTCTCTCTCTTATGGTTCTGGTAACCACTCCCTGACCTCCTCCTTTTGAGCCAAGGGCTGGCATTTCAAATTGCTTGTAAAGATGGCTAATCTTATACTTCCCATCCTGAATGCATGGCCCTTTGTAGTATACTTTGTCTCTCCTCCAATATAGAGGACAAATCTATTTATTTCCCCAACCCTTTCATTTGGGTGGGCCATCTCTTGCTTTGACCAATAGAATGTGTCAAAAAATGACAGTTTGTGCATAAATTCCAGAGTCTAGGCCTTAAGAGGCCTTGTAACCTCCTTGAATCCTGAGACCATCATGTGAGAAATCTTGGCTGGACTCTTTGAGGATGAATAACCATAAGGTAAATTGGCCCAGCCAATAGCTAGAACCCACCTTCAGATCTGAAAATAAAGCCATGTTGATCCACTCAACCCCATTCAATATGTCACACCTACATGTGTAACTGCAAGCAAGACCAGCAGATGGACTGCCTGAAATTAGCCTAAGCAGTTAACTTACAGAATTGTGAGCAAATAAATGGTTGTTTTAAACTACTAAGTTTTGGAGATATCTTTGCTATATAGCAATAGCTAACTGATGCAGTTACTGAACTATACCAAGCTTTTGTGAATTATCCCTTTGTCCATAAACTTTCCTCAAGTTATCTGATTTTGAGTATGACATTTGTACATTGGATGATACAGCTACCATTAAAGCTTGAAAAATAATCAGAGCCTTCTTTGGAAGAGCGATTACCTAGGCTCTATCTCCCCATACCACTGAATTCATAGAAATATTTCTCTAGGAAGTCCTAATTACAATAGTGACCTGGTGTCAGGCGTGTTGCTTGCATTATCTCTAGCAACGGTCCCTGCAACCCTAGAATTAGATATTATGTTAGTCCCATTTTACAGATGAAATCACAAAGATTGAAAGAGGTAAAATAAGTGAAGGAATACGCTGCTGGCAAGTCATAGGGCCAGAATTCAAACCTGGGTCTCCTATTAACTCCAACAATCATATACTCTCCGCTTCATCCGTCTGTCTTAGCAATGAAAACTTCAGTTTTAATAATGACCAGCAATAGGCCTTTGAACACAAACACTGTCATTTCGTGAATCTCTGTATTTGCATTCTAGAAAAGGATTTTTGAAGCTATAACTTCTTCTCTCAGCAAAAATACAAGGATGATGGTCACAATAGGAGAACATATCTTGACACAGTGAGGTAGGCATAACTGACCTTCATGAGTAGACATTCTGAGTTACTGGTAGGCTAGTCTCTGTGCAGCTTACTCATAAACCTACTTTGGAAATTCATCTTGTGGTCCCCCAGGGTAAAAATAGATGTGTACAAATAGAGGGAGGAGTAACCGTGGTGCTTGTTTGCTTTACTTTAGATATTTAACATTTAGGCTCCTTGTGAGAGTCTCCAGAGATAGAGAATTTATGCTCACATGGTTCCCTCAGGGAAAAAACCATCCACATTAACTCTAGCAGACAGCTGAGGTATGAAAGCAACTACACCAACTAAAGTATTTGTGCTGAAATACCAGGCAGCCCAAAGGAGATCAAAGTACATTTTTGCATCAGAAAATGGACCACATTGTTTAAGACCAGTTAATAGAGCTAGAATAATGGCAGCACAGTAGCTAGCTGTCTTGTAAAAACTTTTAGGGGAGAAAGCATAGCTATAAAATATAATACATGTACAATAGGCTCTGGGGTGAAACAGAATTGAGTATGGGATGAGTTCTGATGTCCTCTCATTGTTTGGAGTTGGGTAAGCCACTTAGAATCTCTAAATCTCAGTTTAAAATTCACTATGGAAAAAAAAGAATACCATGGCATGTACCCCAAGGTATTGTGGAGAATAAATGATATAACGCGCTTAAAAGCTTCTTAGATACTGGTACATACTAAAGCCAAATAAGTTTTATATGTATATAAATAAACATCGGTGTGCCTGAGACAGCAAGTACTTTACAGGTATTGCACTATATAGTATTCCCATGCCCCTCTAACGTAAATATATTGTCCTTTTTGTAAATTTGACAACAGCAGCGGGTTCCTACTGAAGGCATTGCTACCAGTATGTGTCATTGGTGAACTCCCTCTGATTCCATAGAGTCTAGGCTTTGTCTGCCAAGTATTGTTCCTCTGCACCAGCCTATCTCTCCTAGGGTGTGTGTGTGTGTGTGTGTGTGTGTGTGTGTGTGTGTGTGTGTGTGACAACAGAGAGACAGAGACAGAGAGAATGTGTTCATTCCCTTTCCATAGGAAAAACAGCCATCACGCCATGCCCTTGAGGGAGCCTTGTCCAACATTTGGGGATGAATTTCTTGTGATCCAGGAACACTCCCTTATTTTCAGTGAGTGATCCCCTAAACATTATAGTAAGGTAGGCTTGCAGGAACCTCATCCAATTCATAGCTCCAGAATAAAGGAGAGAAATAATTGGTTACTTGGGGACAGAGCTTATGACCTTGGCCTCATTAGCTGCATGCTATGATAATCAGAGAAAAAAAAAAACTCAGGTGGCTGTGTCCTGTGCAAATGTACTGCATTTGATTGCCTGAAATTGTTAATGTGTGAGAATATAAATGTTACTTATAATCCTGGGATGATTGTACAGGTACTAATAGAATGGTTTTATGGTACTGGTTCCAATAACTCA
The DNA here is from genome assembly GCA_004026745.1 of Myrmecophaga tridactyla. Lineage (NCBI taxonomy): Eukaryota > Metazoa > Chordata > Mammalia > Pilosa > Myrmecophagidae > Myrmecophaga > Myrmecophaga tridactyla. The sequence continues at coordinate 42,861 of PVIY010006888.1, forward strand.
TTTGCTATAATCAGTTTAACTTCATCTGCTAGAAAACCAACATCTAATTCCAATCTGAACCATATTATAGGAAAATGATGCTCAAGTCTGCCGCCACCTCCAGCCCTTTATGGAAGTAGACTGGGCATAACTATTAAATAAATAAATCAGATTTAGTCTCTCCCAGATTTTCATGATCTTGCTAGATTGATTTCCTGTCATTTAATCTGTTTCTAATAAAATAGATATTTTTATTTGAGAAAGAGTCCAAAATCTTCTTCATTTTTTGATGGTTGTCATAGATATCCCATTTTACATTTTGAGAGAAGCAAGCTTCTTAGAGGAGGGTAGTTTTAATGAAGGGTTGAGTCTTTGCAGAGGAAAAGGAACTTAAGGGAGAAGGAAGTCTTTTGGGTGGACTGGGAAGAACAAAACAAAAAGCATTTGTCTCCTCCTCCTTGAGAGGTTTGATATTATGGTTTCCTCTCTCACCAAGGGGTGGTAGTCTAGGGAATTGAAAAGCCGTTTGTCTATGCAAGGGAAAATAAACAAGAAATGGAGATGGTAAACTGGTATAGAAAGAGATAGAAATAACAATAAGAGTTATTATATGGAATGCAATGGGCAGTTTACTAAAAGTTTGACTTTTATTATGGTATTTAATCATCCCCAGATACTATGAGATGCGGCCCATTATCATACCTCCATCTTGTGGATATTTAGCAAGTTAGATAAATTTTCCCAAAGCTATGAATATAGTGTGGCAGAGTAAGAACTCAAACCATGGCAGCCAAGCTCCAGAGCTCTAACTATTGTGCTGCCCTACCCATGAGCTAAATAGAAGACGCAGACTTTGGAGTTAGCTCTTGTTTCAAATCTTGCCTATAGGCACTTGGACAAAGCCCCGTGAGCCTCAGTATCTCCTGTTTTACATTGGAGATTAAATCTGTCTCTTACCATTGAGATAATATATGTGAAATATTAAATATATTGCACAACCTATGGGAAAAACTTAATAAATGGTAACTGAAGTTGTTAAAACTTTGCTATTAGCTCTTTGATCGCAGGCAAGTTATTAAACTACTTAAGCTCTGGGGATTTAATTTTCAAATGAAAGAAAGTTTATTACGTTTTCCCATTCACCATGCTGGTGGTTGTGAGGCTCAAAGGAAATAGGCGAGCACCTTATAAAATATGAAGAGTGGTGAAAAGTGTTCAGGGCTAAAGACAGAGTGCGTTTCTACCTGTGATCAGTGGAATGTCTGACTCCTGTTAATGAAACTTCTCCACTTAGTGTGGCCTGGATCCAATGGGCTGCTGAATAGATCCTATTTAGTGTGTACCAATGTTGAAAAAGTGCAGGATTCTGTTTCTGGAGGTATACTATACCCTAGAAAATAAGCTCCTTATGTGTGATGATGTTACTCTTTCTCATATGCCAGCACAGAACATGTGTATGCACACGTATGTGTGTTTGACAGAAGCTACAATTTGCTCAGCTTCAGCCTATTATTGGTTGCACCAGAGAAAGGATTAAACTCATATTTGTCAACCCCCAAAGCCTAAAACAATAGCAATTGCACATCTATGGAATAATTGCTATATGTTAAGCCTTCTGCAAAGATATATATGTAAACACAAAATTGTTTTCAACAAATCCACAAATCCCTCTAGGGCAGGTGTTTTTATCCCCCTTTCACAGATACGGTTAACTTGTTCAAGGATTTGAAAAGTACGTGGCTGGGTCAAGATTCAAATCCAAGTCTGCCTGGCCCCTAAAGATGTGTACTGACCTGTGCAGTCCCACCTGAGCCTTGTAAATGCAGACTGAATGAAAGCACTAGGGGCGGATCACTGAGAGGCTCTGGGGATGGGCAGGGAGTCCAGAGTGATCATTGAGCAGGTGTAGCGCTTGAAAGATAGACTGGTGGGAGAAATATTGGCTGTGTAATTTTGATTATGATAATATAGGTGTGGACTCATTTCAGGGAAGGATCAATTCCCCTCTGCCATAATGCCTACTGGAGGAGTAAGATTGAAGTAAATAATTCAAATGTGTGTTCCGGAAGGTGGGTGTTGCGGTTAGAGCTTATAATGACTTAAAAGTGTTTGTGTGTATTTGAGGGGAATGTGAATTGATCTGTGTTGAACACTTGGTCTAGTGGAAGAAACAGATATTGAAATACATGACTTGAGCTCTAGCAAGCTAATTGCTATGCCAGAGATAAGAATAGAAATTGAGGAAGTGACCATCTCTCAGGTTTGGAAATTTGAGCAAGGATTCTCAGGGGAGGAAACATTTGACTCAGGACTTGAAAAATGTGTAAAAATTTCGCAGACAAAGAAGGTGTTGAATAAAGGAAAGGGAAGGAGGAAAGGGAGTAAGTGCTGATCAATGCACATAAATATGCATGTTTCAAAGTGATGAAGAACTTTAAAAATAAAAGCCACAGTAAGAAAATGCTCTATATTTATTAAACTTTGTATTTTGGAGGGATAAATCTTTAAATTTCAAAGTGCTCTCACTTATATGATCTCAGGTGATTTACACAACCCTACGAATAAAAGGAACTGGAGGCTTGGAGGGGGACTTAGAAATTATTTTAATGACTTGATATAAAACAAGTGACAGAGCTGAATTAGAATCCAAAACCATTACATTTTAATTAACTGCTCTTTGTGGATATAGTATGAACAGTCTATTTCTTTCAATAATAAGAATGAAAGCATCATCATACCTGTGGAAAAAGTAAGAGATAAATAGTGCATATTCAGCTCTTTAATGCTAAGAAATAGAACTTCTTTTCATATTAAACTGAGTAATTTTAGACAAAAAGGGTTAAACATGAAAAAAATCTTTATTTCAAAACATTGTATAATGATGGTCATAGTCAAGAGCTGAATAAATTATTCATTATTCTTTTCTCTGAGAGAAAATCTAAGTAATGATTTTGAAATATTAGACATTTCATGGCATTAGACATTTGTACCTAATGTCCACTAAAATAACTTATCTAATTTATCTACAGCTCAGAAATTTAGACTTCTGACTATTACCAAATATCCAGCTTTCTTCAGGTCATAGGAAATTCTTCTGTTGTATTATTAGCTTTTAGATTTCTAAGTCAATCTAAAGTTTTTCATAATTAGCATGAATTTCATTATAAGTGCTTGTTTTTAAAAAGTTTTAGTAGAGAGTTATTGGACTTAAAATAGATGCAATTACTTTCTATTGCTGTCCATTATTTCAACTCAAAGGTTTTATTCCTCTACTGTGTAATTCACACTGTTAATAATAGTAATGATCACTAACAACTAAAATCAATTGAACATTAGTAGGTAACAAGCCTTGTGCTAAGCATTAATTCAAGCATTAGCTAGTATACTTATCATAGCATTTTGTCACTTTCTGATATTTTATGTCTCTATACGAAGAAAGAATGCCACTGGAGAGGCAGCTGTTCAGTAGCAGGAAAATCTCTGAGCTTATTTTTGGAGTCCTGAGTTCAAATCCCAGCTCTGCTACTTACCAGCTATATATTCTTAGGAAAAACAAATATACTACAAATATAATAAAATCAATTTTCCTCACTGTAAATGTAGAAAATACTCTCTGATGAATATATGAAATAGCACATGAAAATAACCTGAAACAATATGATATCTAGTATGCTTTAGGGGCCCAATATTTTCCATTGGGTTATTTTACTAGTACTTTAATCAACATGAATACGTAGTTTACATAATCTCAAAAATATAAGTGAGATGCCATTCCCTGCCTAATTTAAACAAGGGTTGGTGTTATAGATCATAATGTACATGAAATGATTTGTACACCACAAAGTAGTCTACAAATGTAGCTGTTGTTATTTTCTTAGAGCTTAGCATAAGACAAATGAAATCTATTTCCTCTTTCAAAATTTCACCATCAGGGAAAAGTATCCTAAAGGATCCAGGAATTGGTCCTCAGTGTGCAAACTGTGAAAGAATTCTTGAAGTTTAGCCCAGAGATACTATTAAGATGGAACAATTCAGGCATGCAGGTAATGTTTATGAGAAGGGCACAGAGCACTTTCTGTTTGTGTTCAAAGAAAACCCACGCAGGGAAAACGGGCGAAATTCCAGGCAGGAGAGGTTTCTGTGGGATATGAAAAAGAACTTCTAGACTGTCACGGTGATAAAACACCGGCAAAGATTATCGAATTAAGTTGTTGAGATTTCTTCCCTGGAGGACTTCAAGAGGAGAACAGGCATCTATCTGTCCTAGAAGGCGTAGACATTTAACTGCTGGAGGGCAAATTAAAGACTACCAGCTGAACCAGGTGATTTTTCAAAGTCCCTTCAAGCTCAGTCATTTTCTCTACTCGTCAATTATATTCCCTCTGACAACTTTTCAGTTTTTAAAAGGGATTCACTAGATTTCTTATAGTACAGCTCATTTCTAAACTTTGAAATCTTTGTCATGGATTATGTCTCGTAAAATTTTGATATGAAATAGTAACAATGTTGTGACTGGATTTAACCCTGTAGCTTAATTTAGCATTACTTTTTATTTAATGACTGGAGAGAATCAAAAGGAGATGCTCCATCTGATGATTCATTACCTGTAGAAATTCCATAAAAAAAGCACCTGAATTACAAAAAGCTTTGGACTCCTATGATAATACTTTTCTTTTCTTAATGTATACTTTGTATTTCCATTTCCCTCCTATGATAATACTTTTCTTTTCTTAATGTATACTTTGTATTTCCATTTCCATGTTGTACATGATTATATATATATTTTTTCATGATTACATTTTAACAAGAATTGTTGTTTATTTGGGTTCTTTTGCTTTCTGTTTTTTCTTACTTGTATAACTAAATCTTCTTGAATAGGGATATGACTTGGGTCTGACTTATGCAGAAATTTACTCCATAATAAATCATTTTAGGGAGAATGTCTGTATGTCTGACAGCATTTCCTCTAAAAGGCACCTCAACATATGAATCAATGAACCAAAATGCCACAACCCTAAGAAGAAATTAACTCAAAGCTGCTCATCTCCATAATCCATATCTTAGGTGGTTTCCATAGCAACTTTCTGGCCAGCAGCATCTTTGCTTACCACATTTCTTATTGTTCAACTGCTCATCTGTCTTAAGAGTTTAAAGTTTGAAAACTGAAGTCCTAGATGAACGTATTCTAAATATACCACAGGAGGGAAAAGTCATCAAAAGTCTCATGATGTTCAATGACTATAAGAGGGGAATGTGATGGGTGAAGGAGCGAGGCATGCCACTGTCCAAATCACTATATGAGGTATGATTCAGTTTGGCATTGTATTCTGAGCAGCATATATGTGTTATAATAATGTAAGGAGGTTTAATTATACGTAAAACAGAACTCCTACCCACTTGTAAATTTTACCTCCCTGTTGGCTCAGTGATGTATTAATTCACATTGGTGAGCCTCTTACTCCCACCGATTGCTGATTGCCACGGTTCATCTGAGAGGAGATATTTCAAAGCAGCTTTAATCCAAATGTGCCTGTTTTGGGTGAAGAAATGAAAGTGACTGCCGAGGAGTCTATTTAAATATTGGATTCCATATCTAAAATTCTGATAGAAAGTAGTCTGGTTAAATTTCACATCATTGCCAATTGTCACTGCCCTTGTGTCGACTTTGTGCTAAATAAAAAAAGAGAAAACAACAGCAATAAAAATAGCCAGAAAGGTTGGAAGCAGTGTAGGATCAGGTGTAAGGGTAAGGAGAAAAGTTAAAAACCATAGCTATGACCTTAAAGCTCCCATTTAATCCATTTCTCGTTTCATTTGTGGAAGCAGGCCCAAAGCAGCCATACTAGCTAAGATCCAGTGAAGTAAGAATTAAGTAAATTCATTGAGGTCACAAAAATTTTTAGAGTGGTAAGTTTGAAACTAGACTTAGAATTGTTTATATCTCAGTACATGTAGGTGGAAATAGGTGATAAAGGTTAAGAGATTTGTCCAATATCACCAGCTGTCTTGAATTTGACTTCCAAAACTGTGCTGTTAAACTGTACTCTTTTTTCTCTGCAGTGATCACCAGTATTGACTAGAAAGTCTCTGTCCCACCCCACTACACTCTAATTTATTCTTTGTCCTTGCAGAGGCAGCTGGAGAGTAAGGGAAATCTGACTTCAGGACACAACCACTCTCATGATGAAACAAATATTAAATACGCGAAAGGTGACAACCTACTAATTTTTAGGAGGGCAGTTTTAAAATCATTGACTTTCTAGTAAATGCTAACTTTTAATTCAATTGTGCAAGATTCAGTTATCAATAATCTACCATCTGCAGGGAAGGCACTGTGCAGAGTGCCAATGAGATTTAGAAGCAGTCATTACCTCCCTCCCTCAGGAAGCTTTCACTCTAGCTGGTGAAAAAAGGCATCCTTCCATAAAGAGACAGGTTATTGTGCTATCTCCAGAAGACATCCTCATGTGAAAAAAAAAAAACATAATTTGTTAGGAGGCATTCATATGAATTCAAATTTCAGCTAGAATGAGGAGAGAATTCTTGGGAGAGAATGGATGGTCCTGAAAGAAGAATTGCATTTGGGAAGAAGAGAAGAGAGTGTAGAATATTTTTATCTATAAAATTGGGATTCCCACCTCATAGGGTCATGACAAGGATTAACATGGAAATTCCTATAAATCATTTAGCAGATTGCCTGCCAATTAGAGCCCATTGATAAAAGTCATATTTTAAATGTAATGCTCCAAACAGGGGTGGAGAGGAAAGAAAATTGTAGAGAGAATCTAAAATTCTAGGTTTGCAATACAGTAGCTAACTGAGTAAAATGGGAAATTCTTTTCTGGATGTAGTTCCCCACTGGCGAAATGAGAGTTCTGGCCTAGAGTGATCTCTGAGGTCCATTTTCACCTGCATATTCTATGACTCTGGGATACCAAACAAATGCTGATGGACCAGTTAAGTTCATGACTCATGTAACATATGAACTCTCAACAATTTCGTTCAAGCATTACAACACTCTTTGTTGACATCACCATCTGTCTTTATTATCATTATTAAGATTTTTTATTTTCTGTATAAGGAACATTAATTCACATTTCTCAAAAGCAAAACAATACAAATTGCTAAAGAGAACAAATGTCTCTATTCCATTCCATTGTTGAAAAGTTAATTTACAGCTGTAGAGCCTAAGAAACTAAGAAAGTGTTAAACTTCAATTTAGGAAAAAAATTCAATTTGAGATACAAGAGTTTCTGAAAATTCGCATCCTTGCATTGTGGGAAAATATTAAGTAGCTTAAATAACATGTAAGATTCTCCTTAAGTTTTGAAATGTCAGGACAAATTTTTCCTTTAGTATTTTTTTCCCCATAGAGTAACTATTTTCATGCTTTCCTTGTACTTCAGATAGTAAGTTAAGCAATGAGCATTTGGTGTCATTGCATTAAGGAAGATGATTATTTACAACAATGACTTAAAAATGATTGGAGGATTAACTCCAGCAACTTGAGCAATTGAAATGCTTGTAGGTTCCTTTGAGGTTTAAAAAATACAAGTTGTAAAGCGGAACCCATCTACCCAAAATAAACAGTTCTTGCTATTGTATCTTCTTTAGGGAACCAAAACTGTTTTCTCATCAAAACATGCTTATGGGAAAAACTGTGACATTATTAATCAACACCTTAGTAAACATTAAAGAAATGAGTCCCCTCTCCTAAGAAAAACTGGTTTTCATTCCTCTTTTCAGATCTTATATTCATCAATTCCTAAAGGTCATAATGAAAGACAAATTGGTGGTTATAATGGGCATCTACTGTTTTGCCCATCCTTGTTCTCTTTACTCTTCTCTCTGTCTTTCCAACTTTCAGTGTATCCCTTTTGGGAATTCCAATCTCAGTTACTCACCTCCTTACTCTAACTTCTAACCAAATGGCTGGAACTTGACCTAAATATGGGTGACTAGACTTGTTTCCCTGAACCTGGATTTTGAGTAACGTGACAGAGAAGAAAACATAGTGGAAGTGTTATTTTGAGTCAGGAGACAATTTGTGACTTCTCTTCTTTTTTTAAGAGTAGTTGTGCATTTATGGAAAAATCATGCATAAAATACAGTGTTCCCATATACAGCTCTAATATTACCACCTTGCTGTAATGCAGTACCTTTGTCACAATTGTTGGAAACACATTTTTTTAACTGTACTATTAACTATACTCCACGGCTTACCTTATGGATCACTGTGCTCTACAGTCTCATAGATTTTATTTTTCAAAATTTTATTCTAGTAGTATATGTACAACCTAAAATTTCCCCTTTTAACAAAATTCAAATATATAATTCAGTGCTGTAAATTATGATCACAATGTTGTGCTACCATCACCAACTTCCATTACTAAAACTTTTTCATCATTCCAAAGAGAGACTCTGTACAATCGAAACATTAACTTCAGATTCCCTGATCCCCATGACATCCCATAGTAACCTATATTCTAGATTCTGACTCTGGGACTTTGCTTATCCTAATCATTTCAAATCAGTGAGGTCATGTAATACTTGTCCTATTGCATCTGGCTTATTTCACTCAACCCATGTCTTTGAGATACATCTATGTTGTCTCATGTATGATAACTTCATCCCTTTTTATGGCAGGATAACATGCCATTGCGTATGCGTTCCACATTTTCTTTATCCATTCATCAGTTCACAGATACTTGGGTTTCTTCCATCTTTAGGCAATTGTGAATAATGCCTCTATAAACATTGGAGTGCAAGTATCTGTTCTAGTCCCTGCTATCAATTTTTTGGGGTATATACCTAGAAGTGGCATTGTTGGATTGCATAATAATTCTATACTTAACTTTCTGAGGAAGTGTCAAACTGACTTCCACAGAGACTGCACCATTTTATGTTCCCACCAGCAGTGAATGAGGGTTCCTATTTCTCCACATCCTCTTCCAACATTTGTTTGTAGCTATTCTAGTGGGTGTAAAATGGTATCTCATTATGGGTTTGAATTGGATTTGCCAAATGGCTAACGGTGTTAACCATGTTTTAATGTGGTTTTTTTGGGGGGGCAATTGTATTACTTCTTTGGAGAAATATCTATTCAGAAGTTCTGCTTATTTTAAATTGGGTTATTTGTCTTTTTGTTCCTGAGCTGTAGGTTTTTGTTTTTTTTATATATATATTCTGGATAAACCCTTATCAGATGTGTGGTCAGTGGCCAGGTTTGAGTTCTTCACTGATGCCAACCATGAAACTGGGGAATGGGTGATTATAGCCATCATGCAGAGAATATAATTCACAGGTATTTACTGCAATTTTCCAGCCTCTTCCCTTGGCTCTCCTCTGTACGCTGCACAGTGCCCTATTGGTCTCCAACGTTTTGAAATAGTTATTCAAACTTTCCTACCTGTCTCATAGTTGCTCCAGTGGAGTGACTATTTCCAGGAGTTTCTTACTCTGCCATCTTACCCAAATCCTATCAGTTTGTGGCTTCTTGCAACTAACAACTCTATTCCAACCCTGAGCTGCTTTTGTTACTATACTGTTTCTTGGTTGCTTAGCTCTCTCTGTTTTTGTTCTGTGAGCTCAGAAGTATAGTGATACATTCCTCAAATATTTAAGGAAAGCTAATGCCAGTTGTAACTTTTTTCAGACAATAGAGGAAGAGCAATATTTCCCCAGCTTCACTTTATAAGATGTTTATAAATATTTATAAATATAACGTGCAATATATAATATAATGATATGTAATATATATTAAAAGAAAAGAAAGGAAAACTAAAAATCAATATTCCTCATGAATGTAGACAGAAAAGACTTTAACAAAATACTAAGCATATGAGTTTAGAAATATATACATTGGATAATATATTATGGTCAAGTGAGAAATGAAAGATTTGATTAATATTCAAAAGTGAGTCAAAGTAATTCACCCCATTAAAGGAGAAAAGCATATCATTTCAATAGACACTAAGAAAGCATTTGACAAAATTCAGTACCTATTCATACTAAATAAAAATTCTCAACAAACAAGAAACCGAACACCACACAGATGCAGTGCATCTACAAATATCCTAGAGCTAACATCATACCTAATTTTGAAAACATAAATGCTCTCTTGATGTTTTCTCACACTACTTCTCTTAAGCATTGTACTGGAGGCTCTGCTTAATAATAAATAATAAAGAAGGAAAAAAGAACAAAAGTTATAAATTTTGGAAGGAAGATAATATGATTAAGTAAAAGTAAAATATTCAAAGGAATTTATAAAGAAACTAATATAAATAAGTGGGTTTTGCAATGTTTCTTTCAACAAGGAATTGGGATATGAAATATTCAAAGTGCCAATACAAGAACATCAAAAAAGAAACAAAAATCCAAAATATATATTTAATAAAAGATGTGCAAGAATATATTTACACTGAAAACTACAAAATATTACTGGTAGAAGAGCAAAACAAATACGCAGTTGACCTAGTTACGAGTCAGGCTATTCATTATTAAGATACTGAGTCTCCTCACGTTGATGTGCAGATTCACTGTGATTCCCATAAATACCTCAAAAGAATTTTAAAAATAGAAATTAATGAAATTACTTTCACCTTTATGTGGATATCCAAAGGGCCCAGAATATCCAAGGCAATTTTGAAGAACAATACAAATTTAAAGGGCTTACCATACTTGATTTCAAGACTCATTTAGAATCTATTGTACTGAGAGAGACATCTATTTCTGTGGTCAATTGATTTTTGACAGAAGTTCAGTGCCTTTCTGCGGAAAAATGTAAAGTTATTTCAGCAACTGATTTGAAAGTAATTTATTTTAGAGAAGAAAAAACTGGAATCTTACTACACACCATAGAGAAACATTAATTTTAGATCAATAATGGACCTAAATATAAAACCTAAACTTACAAGCTCTAGAAGAAAATATAGAAGAATAGCTTCATGACCGCAGTGTAGGCAGAGATTATTTAAGGATTACTTTAGTATTAATCCTGTAAGAAAAAGTTATCCAATTGGACTTCATCAAACTTAAAATCTTTGCTCATTAATAGTCACAGTTAGGAAAATAAAAGTGCAAACCCCAAATTGGGAGAAAACATTTGCAATATGGCAAGGGTCTGCTTTAAAAAATATAGAAAGGACACCTACAAGCAATTATAATAAGAAAAACAACCAATTTAGAAATGTGAGTAGATACTTCACAGAAGGCAGATGTTTTAGTTTACTAAACCTGCTAGAACGCAATATACTAGAAATGGGTTGGCTTTTACAATAGGGATTTATTAACTTTTAATTTACAGTTGTTAGACATGGGAAATGTTCGAACTCACAACATTATCAACAGGATGATACCTGGACTCTGAAGACAGGCTGCTGGCGTTTGGGACACCTCCATCATAAGGGAAGGCACATGGCCTGGCTTCTGCTTGTCCTTTTCTCCTCTGTTTCATTGCTTTCAGCTTCTGGTTCCAGGGGACTTCCTCTCAGAGCTTCTATGGGTCCTCTCTTAGCTTCTCTGGGGCTTTTCTCTATGAGCTTCTCTTAATTTCATTCTTACCTTCTCTGGGGCTTCTCTGAGCTCTCTCAACTTTTTCTGTTTCTTTGTCCTCTTTCAAAGGACTCCAGGCTGAGGATTAAGACCCACCTTGAATGAGGTGGTTCACATTTCAACTGAAATAACCTCATCAAAAGGTCCTACCCACAACAGCTCTGTGCCCACAGGAATGAATTAAAAGAACATTGCCTTTTCTGGGGTACACGATAACTTCAAACCACCACAGTGGATGATTAGCCAATGATCATTTCATATGATGCTTGACATTAATAGTTTAATGGAAATACAAATTAAAAGCAAAATGAGATATTATTTCATAACCACTAAAATGGTTTAAATTAAATTCTTACACTTTAAAGTGCTGGACCTCTTAGGTACTGAACGTGGGAGTGTAAAATGATAAAACCATATTAGGAAATGGTTTGACAGTTTCTAACATAGTTAAATATAAATACTTCATAACCAGCAATTTCACTTCTAGATATGTACCCAAGAAAAAAATGAAAGCATATGTCCATAATCAATTTGTACAAGATTGTTGATAGGAGAGATATTTATAAAAGTCCAAAGATTAAAATATCCCAAGTGTCCACCAGCAGAGAAAAGAATAGGTTGTTGTGTATTCATGGAATTGAATACTGCTCAGCGATAGAAGGACAGGGTTCTTATCCATGCATCATGGCTTAACCTGCAAACTACTAGGTTTAACAAAAGTAGCTAGGCACAAATCAGTGCATATGCTATGATTCTACACATATGAATTTATGAACAGACACACGTATCTACAGTGATAGAATTCAGGTTACAGGTTGACTCTAAGTAACAGGATTGACCTATGAAAAGACTCATGAGAAAACTTTGTGACATGATGGAAACATTCTATAACTGATTCAGTGAGGGTAACAATCATATACATTTATCAAAATTCACTGAAGTATCCACTTAATAACTCCGTGTTTTTATTGTATAAAATTGTCCCTGCTGCTTAGAATGAAAAGGCCTAGTACTTTGTGGTTTAAGAAATAGTTGTACTCAGAAAATACACACATACACACACACACACACACACACACACACACACACACAAGTACACATTTGCTCCTATCAACATACCAGCCTGCTTTCAGTTAGCACCAAAAATCACAATGAGAAGAGTACTGAACTTGGAATTCAAAACTCTTTTGTATCTATGAACATTACTATGTATTCATGTAATGACTTCTTTCATTCTTAACAGTCTGAGAATATTTCTTCGAAATCCGAGGATCTGACATCATCTTAGATGTCATGATACTGTATATTCCTGGAATTATTTTCTCAGCATTAAATACTGAGAGCTCTCTTAAAGTTCGTATATTTCTATGAATATAAAAAAGATAGTAGAACTCCATGCAAATGCGAGATAATCGTTTTTCTGTATATCAGGTGTGTCTATTTACCTGGGGACGCAGAGGGGGCCAGGTATTTTCTGAGAATATTTAAAAGGTAGGACGGCTCCTCTACCAAAGTTGATTTGCCAAAATCAGATCAAAGGAAAAAAAGAGAATGAGCACTTTGGGAAGGAGATAAGATTCCTTTCGGGTAGAATACAAAGATTTCATTTAGTCTGAAAATGTGTCCTGCCATCGGCACCCATTGTGATTGTTTTGTTAGCCCACAGGTCTGCCTGTTTCCCTCCATCTCAATTTCACAGCTTTGGTCACTGCCGTCCACAATCAGACAAACACAGAAAGAAGCATTTAGCTATTCTTCAGCACTGGACATTTTTCTTCAGACTGCAAAAGGCAGCAGGGAATCACTTTATACTGAGCTCTGGTAACTAAGGCTCAGAGTCCCCTGGCTCCCATTCATCTGTGAAATACAGAATAGCTAAATTGTCTGCCGAGAGCCAGCTGGGGCAATTCAGCACCAAGATGTGGAGAGCGCATTCCTTTTTCTTCCATTTTAGCTAGGCCCAGAAGCTACCTGGGTTGCAGCAGCATGAAGGCAGGAGGCAGGACTGTTTTTGCTTGCCATTGTAATCCCCAACATTCAGCATTGTCCTTAGTCCAGAATAGGCATGCAACACAACTTTATGAATTGTTGCCTAAAAGAGCCTACTATATTGTTTATTTGTTGCTTTTTCAAATTAGGAATCTAATCCCAGATTAGATTTGGGGGCTGAAGAGTTGAGATCATTGTCAGTCTCTGGCTTAAAATAATTTGGTGGCTTCTCTTTGCCCTCAAATAAAGTATCTTATACTGATGTGCAAAACCTCTATCCCCATTGTTTTCAAACCTGCCATCCAACACCAAGTTCTAGATGTAATGAACAATTTGTTTCATGTCCCCTCTAAACTCTGAGTCTAATGCACTATCTCCTCCCCTGTAACCAGCCATCCCATCTTCTTCCACCTACTGAAGTAGCTGAATGTCTACTTCAGCTGTTAGATCTCAGATTCAACACCTGTAAGGACCTGGTCTGGGTTGGCTTTCTCTTTTCGGTATTCCTACAAAGTCCTATGCCTCCCTTAGCATCACTCCCAACATGGTGTATGATGACTGCATGCCTGAACCACTGGGCCATACAATTAATGAAGCTAGCACCCTTCCTTGTTTTCATCATATTTCTGGTACAGAGTATGCCCCTTAGAAAATATCTGTTGAAAGAATGAATAAGTGTGTGATTGGATAGGAGCTGACCATCTTAAGGGTGAAATTGGTAGTAATTAATGCTACAATTTGCAGCTGGAGTCAGTTGTAGAGAATGACCAAACAATTCCATATTTTGAAGTTCCTAATGTATGTTTTAAAATGAAGAAATGACAAAATTGAGTCCCAATAACTATGGTGTAGTTTAAATGTTTGCAATCAATGTATCAACATACCCATAATGCACAAAATATTTGGAGAAAACATCAAAAGTCTAAATATAGATATATGAGGATTTCCTTGCCTGGACCTGGGCTCCTCTATCAGACCTTGCTTGATGGGAATGATTTGTGGGAGATTTAAGAGACTGCTCAGAAAAACACACCCTGTTCAGGCAAAAGTGCTCCCACAGAGCCTCTGAGAGAACTAACGTTTTTATTTTTTTTTCTTTCTGTATCTCAAGCTGAAATACACACTTAGGAATGGTGTGTGTATTCCTACACATGGTGTGTGACTTTTTCTCCTAATTGTCCTTCTCCCCACAGAGCCTTTTCTAGAGGAAGCAGAGCACCCCCAGGTAGTCTTTCCACCTGTTAACAAGGAGGACTTGGGACACCTTACCTGGGAAGATCTATCTAGTCCATCTACAGGGAGAGAGTGAGGGACAAGTTGAGGGGCCATGCTAAGGGAGGTTGGTCAAAGGAGTCCAAGGGAGTTTGGGTGACCTGAGGGGGTCCTAGGGAAGTCTTGGACTCACAGAAGACATAGGGAAACTTAGGAAGGCTTTGGGAGACTGGGATAGTCTGCTGGAGGCTGAGAGGCAATGAGAGAAGTAAAGGGGATTGAAGGGCCCTGAGAAAACCTGGGGAACCTAAAGGATCTAATGAACATGGATGGCAGAAATTGATGGGGTCTGGGGATCCTGAAGGGACTGAGGTAGCACTAGGGTTATTGGTAGGGGGAACTTGGGGTATTGGAGGGTTCTTGGGGAGTTTAGAAGAGGCTGATGGGATCTGGGGATCTTGAAAGGACTGGAGGAGGGTGGGGGCATTGGCAGATGATCCTGGGAAGAACCTGAAGGAGCCTGGAGGGGCCTGGGGGAACCCAGAAGACTAAGTTACTCACTCAAGCCAACTGAACCAGTTTAGGATGGACCTTTTCCAGACCTTGAAATGCTCAGTATCTACTAGTAGTTTTTATGGCATCCTTTCCCCACACTTACAGGAATCAAGGTGAAAGTAATCTCAGAAGTTTTATTTCAGATATTGGTGAAGTCAATCTTTATTGTCCATAAATTTCTCCTTCCAATCTTTCTTCTTCATAATGTAATTTCCTCCTCCTTTTTCTTTCAGTATACATATCTTTTTTCCTTTATAATTTCCTTTAAGTTTTTTCAAGTTCTTTTTTTTTTCTCCTTGGTTTCATGATTCTTTTTCCTCCATTTACTTTTTTATTTATCAATTTCTTTCTTTCTTTTTTATTCTGCTTAGATTCTCCATATTTCTATGTTTTTTTATGATTTCATGTTTTCACCATCATAATTCATTTTTTCTTTATATTTTTCTACCTGCAAAACTATTTTCTTTAAGTACTTTTAACTTCTTTAATGTTACTTTTCAAAGTCTTAACCTCATAACCTTGATTTTTCACAATTTTTCTCTTTTGCTTCTGTATTTATAATTTCTTTTCTTTATAGTTTCCTTTTTACTCTTCATAATTCATTTGTCAGTTTCTTTTAGTTTTTTCTTCATTGTAATTTGCATTTTGCCTTTATGTTCCTTTTCTTCTTCAAGGCTTCAATAATTTGAGGCTCCTATTTGTTGTCATTATTTCTTTTTAAATTAATACTTTATTTCCATTCCTTATCATTTCTTTCCTTTTTCCTTTCTCTCCTCCTCATGTGTTAGTGTTTGACTTCTTAGCTGGTGTTGACAAACCAGAAAGCCCTGTCTTCATCCCCAGCACTAGTTCTTGTTAGCCACATGGCCTTGGAATAAATGTTTGCTCTAGAACACCATTTTTATTAATTAAAGGTACCTACGTAGTAGCTGCTATATAGTGTTTATTGCAGAATAGCCTTCCAGGAATGAAGAAATCTAGAAACGACTGTTTATACAGAAGGAAAATTTCAGAAAGGCACAAGGAATGCAAGCTAAAACAGACTTGGGAATGGCTGGACAGACTAAAAAGTTGGACCCTTTGGAAAATGAGACTCCAACTATTTACTTAAGTTTTATCTTATGACCGAGAAATAAACTTTCTCTTTTTCTCTCTCTTTTAAAATATGTATCTTCAAATGAGGGATTCATTATCAAAAGCATGACTCAACAAATATGAACTGTTCAAAATTTTCAGTTTCAAAATTTCCACTACCTGTGACTTCCAAATCAAAACGTTTGTGACGTTGCACCTGTCCAACTCACACAAGCCTAACATGAACATGACCATGAGATGGGTCAGTGCTAGCAAGGAGAGCATTTGTTTCTGTTTTTACTTCATTTCCACTTATAGGTAACATGTGTTTCACCAACTCTGTAAGACTACATGTGCAAGACTGGCTCATAGCCGTGATTTATTCTGGTGATGGTTTAGCGCCACTTACGTATGGATGTCCAAGACCAGGTATATCATTTGTGGGGCGCAGTGCAAGACGAAAATGAGGGTTCATTGTTCAAAAATTGTTAAGGGTTTCAAGATGTTTCAAGCCATGTGTGGGTCCTTCTGAATGCAGGATCTTGTAGGTCTGCCCAGGCAGTAGGTCCATGAAGCTGGAATTGATGTTCCAGGCAAGTGGCTGGCTGAATGAGTGAAGGAAAGCCCATGTGAATCCTCCGACTCTCTTTCTCATTCCCAGAAACTTTGTTTTCCTTTTATCCTTAGGAACTTTGACAGGGTATTTATCCTTAGGAACTTTGAAGTATTCAGCCATAACATGAATGTAGGATTTTCCCACTCCCTTTCTCTCTTCTCAACATCCGCTAGTAATCCTCAGAAATAATAAAGACCTCTATGGCAGGGGGTATATATAATGCAGTGGCAGAGAATTCTTACTCTTAAAGTCAATATACTTCAACCAGCAGCATACTTGCGGTTTTGTTTTAAGTAACTTCAAAACAACTTTGATTGGAGTCTCTGCCATTATTTCCCACAATTGAGCCCTCTGGCCAAGGCTAAATCATGCAAAGGGCCAAATGTTAAGTGAATGCCTGCTAAGTAGGATGGCCTGGAATCCAGGTTGACGATGAAAGTAACTAACAGCAGGAAAGAAAAACAGTAGAGTCAGCCAAAAGGGAAAATTTAT
This sequence comes from Myrmecophaga tridactyla, assembly GCA_004026745.1. NCBI lineage: Eukaryota > Metazoa > Chordata > Mammalia > Pilosa > Myrmecophagidae > Myrmecophaga > Myrmecophaga tridactyla. The sequence continues at coordinate 60,334 of PVIY010006888.1, forward strand.
TGCTGGCACATTTCTTTCACTGTCCCATTGCAACGGACTTGGTGAAAAAACAGGTGCATAAATTAAAATCCGACAGTTAGCTGCCATGCTGACTCCGGCTGCTGCCCGGAAGCTGAAGTAATGTTAGCACTAGTCAAACAACAGGAACAAGCATCGCTGCCTAAATGTGCTCACTTCTGGATTATCGTTTTAAGTGTGTGTTCAAAAAGATGGATGGCAGAGGTCTTCTGTGAGTTTTATAATAGAAGTCTGTTACTAGCCTTGAAGATCAAATTGAATAGACAATGTAAATGTTTAATTCAACCCAGAACCCAGATGGCCCTATAGTGGATGGATATATATATATATATGTATATATATATATATTACATAAACCTTTTACAAAGGTTTATGGCAACTTTATTCATAAGCCAAAAAAAAAAACCCAGAAAATAACTCAAACTGATGAACGAACAAACTGGGGTATACCCACACAATGCAGTACCACTAAACAATATAAAAGGCACTAACTACTGATACATGCACCAACATGAAACTCTCAAAAGCATTACGTTAAGTGAAATAAGCCATACACAAAAGACTACATGATTCCATTTATTTGAAGCTAGAAAAATCAAAACTGCAGTGACAAAAAGCAGATCAATGGCTGCCAGGGGCTAGAAGTGGGAGCAGGGGATTGACAGCAAAGGGGAATTAGGGCAATTTGGGGTGATGGGAATAATCTATATCGAGATTGTGGTGATGGGTATTACACGACTTTATACATTTGATAAAACTCACTGAGTCCTAGAATGGATATTGCTCTGGTATTTAGAAGAGGGCATTTACACATTAACACCCTGGTACCATAGTGTGATTTTTCTTTAATCACAGAAATTGCACAGGTTCTAGATCTTTCAAGTCACTGCAAATACGCTAACATTACAAGAGAAGTGAGAATTTTGTCTCTCTTGTTCATTTTCGGGGTGAACAATTAGCATTGGAGATGCAATTTTGTGTCACTATAATCTTTTAGAATTCTTCTCAAATGATCATTAAGCTAAAGAAATGCCTTTGATGTTGTCCAAAAGAAGTGTATATTTTAATATGTATTTATTGGCAAAGTCTAAAGGAAGCATTTGATGTGTGGGGATGGGGAGGAGGACAAAAAAATCCTTTTTAGTGACACGAAGTAACTTTAAGATCAACTTAAACTTGGTACCACTAGGGTTTTGAAATACCACTTGAGCAGATTCAACTTTTCATCTGCAATCCTGAATTTTGATCAATTTTCATAATGGCATTCGAAGGCTTTTCAGAGGACGCATTGCCTTTCAAGAAGAGTTGAGATTTCCAAGGAATCCTGATCTAAACACACTGTCCTAATAGTTTCAATTGAAATGTGAAGACAGAGCTATTATGCTTGATTAGAGAATCGCCAAAAGAGGTAAAATGATTGTCTTACCTAATTCCCCAGATTTGTTGTTTGAAATTAATGGCCATGAAATATGAAGAGAGGGTATTCTGTGTTGAGGAGTAGAAAGAAGTTCATCTAAAGTTACAGAAATGAAAATAGGGCTCTCACCCTAGCTCCCTACCATGCAAACATCAGCAAATTCCTTTACCTTGTCTTCAGCCTCTGTTTTGTAATCTCTGAAATGAAAATGATAATAGACTTTATCTTATGGGCTTCTTTTGAGGGATTAAATAGTATAATGCAAGTAAAGTGCTTAGCACAGTTCCCGACATAATCTTTATGTATAAGATCTGACAGTTGATACAATTTCACATCTCCCTTCTCCAGTCATTCTCCTTGGCTACACACTGAAATCTCCTGGGGAGCTTTAAAACTACTGATCCCTGGGTGCCATACTCAGAGATTCTGATTTAATTAGTCTTGGGTGTGATTTTGGCATCAGGGTTTTTAGAAGCACCTCAACTTTAGCCCAAGTTGAGAATTACTACTTTGGACAGTAAATCTTTCAGAATAACCACCTTTATTCATATTATGCTAGAAACTCTTTGAGCCTCCTCAAGAATTCTAACCATGGCAACTTGATCATTTCTCTTTAATGTTCATTTTTCTCTTTCTTGCCCTTTTAGAGTTACAAGGATAAATAAAATGTAATAAGACCTGATGATTCAACTGAGTATCTAAGGCTCCTCTTTGTGTGTGTCTTAATAGTAAATAACTTTGGCAATACTTTGAAAGATATATTTTATGTGAATCCTTCAATAATATATATTATACAATATAACAAGGCCAAATATATTCTTCTACCCTCACCTTTTTAAATCATACCAGGTCTTTCTGAAAAAAAAATAGCAGCTAATTTTTGTGGATATTTTGGTAATCCTGGGGAACAAGAAGGCAGAATACATTCCCTAAAGAGAAGGGAGGCTAGTGCATTCTCCCTTTTCTTTTTTTTTTTTTCTCCCAATTATCTGACTTTCTGACTTTCCTTCCAGGTGAGGAGAAAAGAATTTCCAAGTGAGGCCAATTAAAGTTGCCCAGATGAAGCAAAATCCCCTGGGATCAATCAGAATTACTACATAGATGAGAAAATAGGAGTATGTCCTCTCTTTCTCCTTGTTAGAGTTTAGTTTCTGCCCTAAGGAATACTAGTTATTTATTTTCCATCAGAGAAAAGAATGAACCCTCAATAGAACTCTTTCTTAACTATTAATAAATAAAATATCTATCTTCACATTTAAACCCTGGCCTATATCTGGCTGCCCTGTGTTTAGTTAATTATACAAAATATCATATTCATTCAGATTCTGCTAATTTGGAATTAAAACATGCTCACAAGAATTAAAGCAAAATTTCTAATTGCACTGAGAAAAGTATAAAGGAGATTCACTAGATTTCTGCTTTAAAAAAAAAGATTAGATATATGGAAAGCTCCCAGATTGTATTGTAGGGAAAATTAGTGGTCACCAGGATAATGATAAGGAATATATTGTCAAATGATTTAGAGAAATCCAAGCCTAGCAGCACAGGATTCACAGGAAGACCTGTTAGAAAATCAGACTCTGAGGCCCCACTTCATACCAATAAATCAAAAGCTGCATTTTAACAAAGTCCTCCAGTGATTGGGATGAACATTAGGAATAAGATAACCACTGGCTCAGAGGGGCCCCAATTCATTTTAGCATGTGTGGTAGTTAGGTTCAGGTGTCAACTTGGCCAGGGGAAGGGGCCTCGTTCTGTTGCTGTGGACATGAGCCATTGGCATTTGAAGCTCATCTGCAGTCAGCTAGGAGGTATGTCTCCTACAATGAATGATGTTTGATTTAATCGGCTGGTGCCTAAATGAGAGAGCCCAACACAGCATGGCCCAAGCAGCTCAGCATACTTCACCTCAGCACTTGCAGCTCAGCCCAGGCCTTTGGAGATGCAGAAAGGAATCACCTTGGGGAAAGTTGTTGGAACCCAGAGGCCCTGAAGAGAGGGCCAGCAGAGATCACCATGTGCCTTCCCGTGTAGGAGAGAACCTCAGATGAAAGTTAGCTGCCTTTCCTCTGGAGAACTATAAGTTTTAACTAAATAAATCCCCTTTTATTAAAAGCCAATCCATCTCTGATGTGTTGCATTCTGGCAGTCTTAGCAAACTAAAACTGCATGTTAGTAAAACACACACACAAACACACATCTTTAGGTAAAATACATACGTGAAAAATCCTTGCTACTTTGTTTATCCCACAGTTTAAGAAAATTATTTTACCACAGAAATGTTCTATGGTAGATTGAGCTATGTACACCAGAAAATAACCATCTTCTTAATCTTAATCCACAATCCTGTGGGGTGCAAACTCATTGCAAATAGGAGCTCTTGAAGATGGTATTTTTAGTTAAGGTGTGACCCAATTGAATAAAGGTGAGTCTTAACCCAGGTAACTGATGTCTAATAAAGAGACCATCACAGGAAAGAGCTGGAAGCAGGAAGTCAGAGGGAATCAGAAGAAAAGAGGAGAGGATGTGGCTATATAATGGGAGGCAGAGCCTAAAGCCAATGAACTCCGAGGATTGCAGTGCCAGCATCAGAAAGCCACCTCCCCAGGAGCATGTGATTCTTCTAGCCTCTTAAACCTTGAGTCACTGTATTCCCATGGTTTAAGCCAGCCCTTTGGGTGGTAATTGCCATAGCAGCCTGGAAAACTAAGACACATGCCTATTTTGTTTTTGAAACAGTTATTAATATCTAGTAGGCCAAAAGTGTTTTGCATGAAATAGTCAGGAGAAAACTAAGTCAAAATTGTCTGAGGTTCCTGGCAGCTCTCATATTTTGTTACGCTAAAAAGATTGCAAAGTATATGCTTACATTTTTAGACAAGAAATGTTATTTAAATACTGAGCATCGTTGATAATTATGTCAGTTTTCAAGGGGACTCTCGTCAGTAGTAAGAGGCGTTTCTCTAGTTTGGTCTGCTTCCATCTAAAGGGCTGGGCTCTGCAGGGGTGTGTTTGTGTGTGTGTGTGTGTGTGTGTGTGTGTGTGTGTGTTGACAGGCAGAGGTCAGCCAGTTCCTGACTCCACCCACTACAGAGTTATGTCCTGAAAGGGTCAGCCATGTTTCCCTCCAGTCACCCCCGCCCTACCCTTCTAAATTGGGAAGCCCAGCCCAAGTTCTGTGGGAACATGCCCCTCATCTAACTTTCGTAGAACCATGGGAGCCACTGAAATGCCTCTTCCACACCATCCAAAGGCCAAGATTTGAGGTGTGGTCAGTGTTATTTCTTGGCAGGAAGGGTCTTTTCAAATCCTGCTGGAATGAATCACTCCAATAGTCTTCTTTACAGAAATCTCTAATCTAGAAACAGGCGCCACTCTTTGTTCCCAGGTGCTGCCCCCAAATTAAGGGCTCTACTAAGACCTGTTTCTCCACCTCTCCTCCAGCAAAAGCAAGTGCAGGCCTATAGGTCTCGCCTTAGTATATGTCCACGTGGGGTGTATGTCCCTGAAACAATGATTTCTTATCTCCTTATATATCCTATCAGGCTGAAGCAGTGTGCTTTTCCTAACTACAGTCTGAAAAGACAATAAATAATACTTTTGATGCTTTGTGAAAATAAATCCCGCAGATTTTCCACCTTATTAAATTATTTGGTCTTACAAGGGAACTGCAACAACAATAAAACATGTATTTCAAAAAAAGAATAAGTAGATATGAGAATTTAGGGTTTTTTCAGTTTTGTTTTTTTTGCTTGGAAAAAAATATCTATTTTGGGTTTCTTTGGAAGACAAATGGACATTTAGCCCTTACAATGTCATAGAATTTTAAAATTATGTCTCTAGGATCAAAACAAAACTTTTATTTATGAATAACTAGATTTATTCTCCCTTGTATTAAACTTACTTACAAAGTGTCTGTAGTAAATTAGTCTTTGTTTCTAGAGTCACTGTTTCAGGTCAGACTATCCCAAACATATTTTTAAAATGTACATTCCACTAAGCAGCATTTTATAATATAACTCCTATTTGTGCTTATCAGTTTTGAGAAAATTTAGATTAGGTCAATCAGCACAGGTAAAATAATAACAAACTTTTATCTCCCTCTCAAAAATTTCCAGTGTTCAGAACAAAACCAAAACATTTTTCTTAGAAATTCTAATTTTTTAAGAGGTAAAGGTTGTATATTTATTTATGGTATGTTCATCCCAAATAATATTCTTAAGACTGCCCCTCCTGAAGAGGTGGTAGGTGTGAGAAATGAAAAAAAGCTTGAAATCTCACACAAGAAAGCGTTTTTTAAGCCAGCAATGAAAGCTTTGTATGTTTCAAGGTCATTTCACTGCGGGAGGAAATTGATAGAGTCTAATTAGAGTAGAAATGCTATAAAGTCTGCTCAGTAGAGGTGCACTTGGCTAGCACTGATAGCAGGAAGGAGTCAGAGGAAGTATATAAAATTTTTTTATTGATTTACGTTTTGTACGGCCAAATGAATTAAATGTATGTTAATATCACGTACAATGTTTTATCCTTGTTGAGAGATTAAAATATGAACTTTAGGGGCTTATTCCTGCTTAGCTCCTTATTATGAGTACTCCAACACTGAATTTTAGATTTAATTCTTTATGCACTGCTTCCACTTAAAATTCCAAGACATTTTCCCAGAAGTTGTTATTATGCAAAAGGACATAATTGGTCCTAAAAATGCCTACGACATAGCTCTCTGGCTTGAGATACTTAGAATGATAATTTCAGATATATATTTATCAATATTTCTTCTTTAGCTGGAATGGAAAATTGCTATTTAAAATTTTGTATTGGTGTATTTGCATCTGCTTTCTAAGTGGGATGATATTGGGATTGAATCATATTCCCCCCAAACAAACACACACAAAAAAACATATTTATGTCCTAATCCCTGGTTCCACTGGTGTGAACCCATTTGTAAATAGGACCTTGGAGGATGTTGTAGTTAAGATGGGAATGAGGGTGGGCCTCAATCCAATGCAGCTGAAGTTCTCATAAGCAAAAGAAATTGGACACATAAAATAAGAAGCCACAAGGAGAATCCAGAAGCTGGAAGTCAATGGAACCCAAAGGAGAAAGGAGAGGACATTGACATACACATTACAATGTGGCACAAAAGGTAACAACCAAGGATTGCAGGCAACCAGGTCTACAGTTTTCTGGGAGATAACATCACCTTGCTGACTCCTTAGTTTTGGACTCCCCCTAGACTCAAAACCATATGGCAATAAATTCCTATTGTTTAAGCCAGCCCATTATAAAGTATTTGTTTTAGCAGCTGGGAAACTAAGACAGAAAGTATAATTCATGTTAGTGCATTACACACGCACACACACACACACATATATATATATATCCCATTTTCATTGACTGATGATGATAGGGAAAAGAAATGCATTATAATTTTAATGCCTCCGCAGAGTTCTTCTGTGTCTCTGAATAATGAGAGCCTGAGAAGATGCCTGCTGTTTAGGAGGTCATTTTAATGTGTTTTGGGGCTTTTCCACTTTTATTCTTATTAAAATATTAATATTTGATATTCAGGCATTTGCTATTAAACACCAGTTTGCTCTTAGAAAAATATGGAGTTGATTTTCCTACCTAAACTTTGTGTTATGTATCCTGCAGCACCTATCTCACGTCTCTTATTCCATTTAGTGGGATTTATACAATATCTTTAAGATGCACTATCTCTACTCGAAAGAGGAAACCCATAAAACTATTTTCTGTGTAACACCAAAAAGATCACCATAGCCAGATAGATAACTTGGAGTTATTTTGCCTAAAGATGGAGCACCTGTATGTGAAGCAGGCAATTCTTTTTCTTCTTTTTCTCTTCCTGTTTGCTCTCTCATTTACCTAACAAGAAAGCAACAACTACGAAAAATTGCCTACAGTGTGTGCTGGCTGTCCATTCTTAACGGAGGAGAATCAACTTCATATAACGTCAATATAATTCATCAGAGGGATCGTGGTTCTATGTAGGTAAATTCCAAATTACATTAAATCCAAATTCTCTTTATTCAGGTTCCATCAGATTTACTGCCTATCCATTAATCTCACTTGACTTCACAGTGCTATTTTACCCTCTAATAATATTTTTATGGGATTACCATTGCGTACCACCTTTTTCTGTGCCGTATGTGTGGCAGGCAGATATACTGCCCTTTAGATGTTCCCGTCAATATCAGTTTAGGTTCTGATTCCCTGACCCTTTAAAATAAATAAAGTGAGGAATAGCCTTACAGAAAAGGAAAGCAGGTGACTTTGTAAAGTGATGTGAAACATTGCCACGCCAGGAGCCTGTGTGTGCCAGGCGACTCCATGAGGCATTTGTCGCCTCCAGTAGCATTTCATTTCAAAAGCAGGCTCTATTAATACCATTTCCCAGCTGAAATGGACTTGAGTTCATCCTGTATATAAGTGGTAGCAGTAGTTATAAAAATGCAGCATAGTGGTTTAAAGTGAGAGAGTTCTGGAGAGAGATTGCCTGGGTTTAAAATATATCTGCTCCTTATTCATTGTATAGTCTGGGGCAATTGACCACTGCGTTTCCCATGTTTAAAATGGGGATAATAGTAACACTAAGCTCATAAGTCACTGTGAGAATTAAGCAAGTTTACGCATACATTGTACTTTAATGTGCCCGGCACATGGTAAGCAGTCAGTAAATGCTAGCTGCTGCTATTCTAAATCTGGAAGAGAGCATATGGTAAAACTCCACCATTGTCCAAATAGGCAAACTGAGGCTCAAATATAAAATAACTGATCTAAAATGTTCTGGCTATTAGAGTCCAGCTTTATTTTCTACTTATCTGGAGAAAGTTTGAGTACAGAGGCATTTTTGGCTGACCTAGGAGTTCAAGCCCCAGTTCCCACTTCCCTTTGTTGTATAACCTAGGGCAAATTCCTTAGCCTTTTTGTGAGAGTCAGGAAGGTTTAGAAATTTATCCAAGGTCACACACCTAGAAAGTAGAGGAGTTGGGATTCAATCCAAATAAGTTTGGTTCTAAAACTAGTGTTTCTTCCCACTGCAGTGGCAAGAAGTTGCTTTATGTAGTGTGTCTGTACTCATTCCTTTGGTCAATAAAGAAGCTGAGGTTAAATACCTGGTGCATGGTTATCGCACAGTAGACAGAGTTCGAATTGGAGCTAGAGTCAGTGAGCTGTCAGATAAGTGTTCTTTCCACTGTGTCAGTGGTTTTTAATCCTAGCTGAGTGTTAGAATTATCTAGGGAGCCCACTTTAAAAGTATACTTACTTTGGCCCCACCTCAGATTATTTTTTTCTTTAAAAGCACCCATCAGTTAACTCTAAGGTACAATCCTTTTCCTCTCCGTTACGCCACCTAATACTTTTTTTTTAATGCCCTGTTTCCTTAGAACTCCTATAGCACATTCTCATAATCTATCTCATGGAACTTATCCCTTTGTTGGTAACATTCTGTTTAAGGACAGGGCTTATTTTGGATTCATCTTTACATACCATACATCTTAAAATACCATAAATAGTAAGCATTTCTAGTTTGCTTTTTCCATGAAAGGCTGTGCCTTTAAGCCAATCTCAATCCACATGGGCTTGATGGGGACTAAATTCTGAGGGTGGATCATGTGACTCTGCCTAAATCAGCCTTGTCTGTCCCACTCTGTGGTCACATTCATTGGTTCCAGGGTAGTGGCATGACCTAAGCAGGTCATAGAATATATCTCAGGAATTTTCACGGGATTTAAACCCGTAAGTAGATGCAACAAACTTCTGGTAACTGTCCTACAACCAAGAGAAGAAAACTGTGTCAAGTAAAACTAAGAGATGGAGAAAGCAATGTTGTTTCCTGAAAACATGTCTGGAACCTGTTTGATCGGACTGACTTAAAAGCACACCTACTCTATTCCCATTGCCTGCCCCATGCAAAAAAAAAAAAAAAGCTCAGTTATATCCCACAAATTTACTTTAATGTTTAAGTCAATTTGAGTTAGGTCTTCTGTAACTTGAAGCCTAACAAAATAACAAATACATGGCAATGACTCAATATCTCTTAAATATCCAATTTTTCAGAATATATTACCCATGACCCATCACAATTCTTTTTTTTAAGGAAGGGGGAGGTTATGCAGTACACCAAACAGACATGTCTATACTAATTTAACTATGTTTTTATTTTTCAGTTTTTGATTATCTTTTCCTAAGTGCACTAAAACCGATGCAGCTTGAAGCTGCACAGTATACACAAGGATAGAAAATATATTTATGTCCCCCGTTCCTCTAGTAACCCGAGGCAGCAGGAGTCTGTGGTTTTCATCACATTTGACTTTTCAGCATGGAAAACGGTGAAAATCTCCTCTAATCATTTAATTATAAATCAGAATATTCAGCTAAGACGCAGAAGAAAAAACAAAGATCAAAGATACAGGAGGAAAAAAAAGAAACCTTCATGTCCAGATCATGCTCCTTATCTTCAAGAAACTTGAAGTCCTTTCAGGTGTTTGTAAAAGCAAGAGAAAAATCGATGGGAATTAAGGTCAGAGGAAAGGACCAATCAGACTATTACCAGTTTATCATGCTTTGGGTACAAAGTGGCTGTTGCTTGCCCTGAGTCTCTCATCTGTCTGGGGAAGGCTGCAAGCTATTGTTTTCAGGACTGCTGCGGAGATAATGCTAACACTGAGGCATGCTGAGCAGCTCAAGGGCAAATGTTACAGGTATTTCTTATGGGATCTTGGGGGTAGAAAAAAACACTTTGGGATGCAGAGCTGCTCCTGTGGGTTGGGAGAGTTTGAAGGGTTCTACAGAACAGGCATCCAGCTCTGGTTGTATTAGAAAGAAAACAAAAATGAGAGGAAAGGTGGTAAATGGGAGAAGAGGAATAAATCTGGGTTGTCTCAAATAGCATCATTTCTGATGTGGACAGATAGCCTCATTTCCATCTGTGATAGAGTGAGCCTCCTAGAACTGCATCTGAAATTTCTCTTTATGCACTTTGAATGGTCATGCTGGAGCTATTATTACACTTACACATCTATCCACTTGACAAGCATGTATTGGACCTAGACTATTGCCTAGTTCATGGTGGAGATAAAAGTTTAAGATATAGAAAGGAAAAAGCCATTTGTGTGTATGAAATGCCACATCAATTGCTGTACGAATCCTAATGGTGCCGAGAGAGAGAGCCCTACTCATTGAAAGGTCCTGTACGTGTACCCGAGTTACAGTGTGATCTTTTAAAGTTGTTAGTGAAGGAACAAATAGGCGGTTGTGAATGCACAGGGTTTGATGTGCCTCTCACCAGCAACTTCTAAGAGAAACATTTCAGGCCCAGAAAAATCGGTCATAGGACTACTGAAAGGATATGAAGTCAATTATGTAAATGGTAAAATACAGTTCTACTTGTTCTTTGCAGTGTTACAGATTGCTAAGTTTTATCTAGATTGAAAATAGAAGAAAATTGGCGAGTATCATCTCCGAGAAAGAAAGCCCTCTGACACACCAAAAAAAAAAAAAGTGTGTCCTTTAAAAAATGTGGACCATCACCAATAGGCAAAGAAACAGACACTGCTCATGGCAAGTAGCAAGAAAATGGAGAAGAAAATCAACGAGAAATGTGTCCCTGAAACATACCAGGCGTTTGCTCAGGAGAGAAATTATTTTAGTTAAGTTAGTGCTAATTGAAACATGGTCAACATAGGTGTTTGGTAGTTAACTAATATAGGAGGAGCATTCACTCCTGTTGATGCAACTGCTTTGTTACATATGAGCTCTTTGCCGCCTTTATTTTTTTCCCATAGTATTTAATTACAACATCAGCTGTGTGTGTCTTGTATTATGTGTGTAGAGATAGAAAGATAGAAGGAGAAGAGAAAGATGAGTGATTGCTTAGATAGAAGATGATAGATCCTATATCAGAAAATAACAAGGTCATCATAAGGTTTCTTGAGATTGAACCCCAGTTAAAAAGGCTAAGTATCATGTCCCCTTGAAATGAATGGTGGCAGTAAATAGTTTGAGAATCCCATGGAAAAGACACCTCCTACAAAGGAGAGCAAAGAAAGCTATCTCCAATTCTTAAAGGGACTGCAATTTGCCATTTGTTGTTCACTTATTAACTTTTCCAGATATAAATAGCTTATTATTCTAGCATGTGTATAGACAACTCTCACTTGTCTCCATCCCCACACACTTGTAACTTCCCCTTCTAATGCTTGTCTCAAACAAAACCCTAATTAGAAGGAGCTGGGTTTGGTTTAACGCAGAGAGCCCTGCAAACTTAATGCAGTCGTGCTTGCTTCTGCCGTCACATTTTTCTGCCTGGGTTAGGTCAGGCAATTCTGCCCTGAATTTCTGTGTTTCAAGACCTAACTCTTCCTTGAACTAGAATGACTCTTCATTCCCACTACATGTTAAATACTTAAAAAATCAACAAGATGAATGATTAATGGCTATATGCTGTTCAACCTTGCTGAATTTTGAAAAATTTTATTAAAAATAAAGTTGGGAAAAATCAGCAAGTTGGCTTCTCTAAATGCAAACTCTGAGAATGCCATTAATAAGCGGATGATACAACATCCCTGCCAAATTGAAATCTTTAATATATTTTTTACAGAATAGTATTAAATGATTTATTATTATAATTATCATTGTCGTTTTTGAGCCCTTACTATGTGCCAGGCATCTTGCATGCATTATTTAATTTAATTCCACAAAAAATCCATAAATTAGAACTATTGGAATTATGTTCCAATTTATAGTCAAGCTAGTGAGGCTCAGGGAAGTTAAATAACTTGGGAAGCTAAATAGACAAGCCAAGTTCTGAGGTCATATCTTGAGCCTTACTGGATGCAACATCATAATAATTTCCTTTCCAACAGTGCAGTAAGTGGGCATTTTCTTTAATGTATATAACACATAAAGAAGAGACGGTGGGGAATATCACCAAGCCTGCCAAGCAGTGATGTAGAAGAGACACTATCATGTATTTTAATCTATGATTGCATTTGAAATTTGCCAACGATGAAATAAACATCAAAGTCAGCGGTAGCAACCAGGTGTTTTCTTTGTTTCTTCACTTATGAGATTGCTCCCTACCCAGGAAAAACGGAGCAATTTCTTGATGAAAAGGACATCTCTGTAGCCCACTGGTCTGCTGGCCTTTGTGTAAACACTGCCAGCAGTACATCACTTAGGTTGTAGCCCAGCAGTGATTTCTACAACGGAAACACCATCTATTGAAACCGGGAGAAAGCCAGCAAGTACATTTCACCAAGACCACCAGTGAGTCATCATCCCATAGATTATCAGATAGTAACACTGTTTGAAAAACAATTTAAAAAAATGAAAACTAGAGCAGCTGTGAGTTAATAACCGAAGGTGTTTTGTCTACCTGTTACCTACTGGTGTTCTAGAATGTTCTCTCCCTTCCTATTTCATTAATCTTATTATTACCAGAACTAATAGAATGATTGCTTTTCCCAATTACTTGCAATCATAAATGGTATGGTTTCTTCCTCCACTTAGATTTTCTTTAAGACCGGAATGATCATTTTTTCTCATTTTTAACACAATTGATTCTATACTCAGTTATTTAAACTGGAGTCATTTGCCCTATACCTGTTAACTCCTAAAGTTGTCAAATCAATAATATGCATAAGCTTTTAATTTTTACAGTTATAAAAATCATTTTTAGTTGGAAAGATTTTTAATATACCTATTATAAGAATAGTTTAAGAACCAGCCTTTACAAAGGGTTTTCTATTTGTCCTGCACTATTCAAAACACTTTACAGGCATTTTAGATTTCCCATTACAAATCACCACAAACCAGGTTGCTTGTACCAAAAGACACTTATTCTCTCTCACTTTTGGAGGCTAGAAGTACAAACTCAAAGTGTCAGCAGGGCCCTGCATGCTCCAAAGCCTCTAGTGGAGAATCCTTTTTTGCCTCTTCTAGCTTCTAGGTGTTCTAGAAGCATACCTCCAATCTCTGCCTTTGTCTAGACATGGCCGTCTTTCCACTGTGTATGTCTTCATATAAAGACACTACTCACATTGGATTAGGGTCCACCCTAAATCAGTATGACCTCATCTTACAGATTCCATCTGTAAAGTACCTATTTCCAAATAAGGCACATTCACATATTAGGATTAATTAACATATCTTTTAGGGGGACACAATTCAACCCATAAGAATATATACTAGCTCATTTAATATTTGAATCACAGAGTGGTTAAGTAACTTGCCCAAGGTCACACAGTAAGTGGTGAATCTTAAATGTGAGTCTAGACAATAAAGCTCCAGATCCTGGTGTTTCAAACATTATGTTATACTCTTTTCAACAACCTCATATTTTAGACATTCCTTTAGAAGGTTAATAATTTTTTAAATTGTTTATAAATTTGAAGGTGTTAGTAGAATCCTTTTAATATGAAGCCAATATTAACACTGTGTCAAAAACACATTATTTGCTCAAGTCTTACCTTCATATATGAAAGCACCATCCTATGAGCATTTTAGGAGTAGAGGAAGAAAGACGATATTTCATTTGAGACATCCTCCTCCTTAGTATGATAGAGAAGCCGAACTTAGTTACGATGGAGAATTAATTTGCTGCCAATTCCAAAAACCTCAATTACTGAGCAATTGGGAGAAGACTTGAAAAAATTTTTGGTGAGGTAGACGTGCTAAAAGTTTCCACATGGACATCAAATCCTGACCATACTTAAGATCTCTCATTGCCTCCAAAATATCCTACTCCAGGTCAACAGGGAATATATTAGGAATCACTTCTTGGGACCCAAAGCATCTCTTTCTCTACTGATGGTCATGGAAGGCAACAAAATACTTATCGAATCTGGCTTGCTGTTTAGACAGGATAATTTCATTTGAAGTCCCACACACCCACCTCAAACTAGCTAAACCAAAAAGAGAGGACTAGAGGAGAAGGAGAAGAGAGAGTGATTCATTGGTTCATGTAACTGAAAATTCTAGAAGCATCTGATTTTAGGCAAGGCTAGATCCAGGTATTCAAAAAAATTCATTAGAAATTTTCCTAAGCCTGACTTCACTCTGTATTAGCTTTCTTTTCAGTACATTCTTCATGGAATCAGAGAAGGACATAAAACCATCATATTTTAACCAAAAGAAAAGAGAGGTTGGGCAGGAGGAAAGAGCAGATGCTAGCACCACATGATTTTTGATTGGCAATAGTTTTAATTTGTAGGAGCAGTGAATACCAGTGCTGGAGTCTCTACTCCTTTTGGAAAAATACTGCTATAAATGTCCTTTTGTCATCTTGACACTCTCATCTTAGTGTTCTCTCACCCCATAGGCTCCACTATATGCCTGGTAGTCCAGTCCACAATCCTGAGGAGCACTCTTTCTCAACAAATTCCTTACTTCTAATTTTTTTTTCCAAATCAATTAATTTATCACTACTACTCTTTCTCACTTGGACAGCTACAGTGGTATAACTAATCTATCTGACTCGTGGCCTGTCCCCTCAATTTATCCTCTATGCTGTTATCAATGTGATTTGTTTAAAATACAAATTCTTTTATGCTGCATCCCTCCTTTAAATTCATGAAGGGCTTCCAACTGTTGTCAAAATAATATCCAAGCTCCATAGATGCTGTGTGAGGATAGTATGCATTTCTATAACTGTGCTATCCAAAATGGTAGCCACCGGCTATAGTAGCAGTTTCAATAACATTTAATTAAAATGAAATACAAATTTAAAATAAAGTTCTTTAGTTTCACTAGCTGTATTTCAAGTGCTCAATAGCCACATGTGGCTAGTAGCTGTGTTATCAGAGAGCGTAAATATAGAACATTCCCATCATTGTAGAAAGTTCTATTGGACACACTATTTTTTGTCCTCATCTCTAACTGTTCTCAAAATAATGCTAACCCATTTATAGTTTCTGAGAGAATCATATATATTCATGTCAATAGTTTGCCTCATTCTAGTTCTTCAGCTTGGGATGTTTTTTCAGGTATTTCTGGATAACACTTATGCTTTCTTTAAGACCCTGTTAAGGTGTTAGCTTCTCTGGGAAGCCAGCCTTGAACTCTGGAGTTCAGCCAAGTACTTTCAAGATATTTTGTGCCTGCTTCTACCTTACCACATGGTGATGAAATTATGTGGTGTGTGCCTGACTTCCTGAGTGGAGGTAAATATTGAACTCAAAGATCTTATTCCACATTGCTATCTGGCATGAAGAACATTTTCTAATATATGTTTGTTGAAATGTAACAGGTCATGAAAAGAAGCAAAACAATAATTTTCACTTCTCTAAACTATATATCCACTTCAATTAAAAAAATTAACGTGAGCAATAGATATCCCGACCTCGTGTTATTCTTCTCTAGCCCTGACCTAACCTCAAATTACCTCTAACATCATGTTTCAACCTCAACCCATTTTTACCTTAGAGTTAATTCCCCAACCTCTTTTTCTACTTAACGGGGAGAAGTCAAAGGAACAGACTGAGGTTCAGGAGTGATCTAAGAACACCTTTTCCAGGAATAACAATGAAGAAGGAATATTTAATGAATTGCTTTAGGCTGTTGCAGAGTGTCATAAATTCAGCACAGTAATTTTACCCACATTTACAGAGAATATTTCTTCTTTATATGAAGCTCTGATGGGTATAATAACCCATGAAAAGAAGACCCACTCCTCTAGAGATCAACCGATTTCACATTTAAAACATTTTCAGGAAATGTGAACCCCAGGGTTTTACTTGGAATTCTTTACATTTTTGTGTTTAATTCCCCACTTGCCTTAAGGAGATGTGAGCTCCTTCTACAAAATGATCGCTGGCTATTTCCCTTCCTCTTGCCCACCAGGATAAGGGTGGGGAGTAGTAGCACTCCAAAGTGATTCTTTGTATGGCTGTCCTATGAGCTTCGGTCACTTTTACATGATTTGGAGCCTAATATCTTAGCAATGCAGTTAAACATTTTGCATGCCAGTCTTTAAATTGCACCTAAATCTTTTGTTCTTTGACATTTAGCATCGCTCTGTTTCAGTAAAGGTTGTTGCCTTTTTTTCTGCAGTGACTTTCTGACCTGTCTTTAAAGTCAGCACTCCAATCAGTCTCTACTGACATACAGAGAATAGTGACATATTGACTTTTACAAGAGATGAATCAAAAGGTGACAGAACATGAATAGATGGAAACTTAGCACTGGATTTTCCATATGAATACAAGTGTCAACGAAACAAAGTAAAGCCTCCCTCTACATAGTCAATGCAGGTGCTTTTTCCACATAATAAATGAGTTATAACTCTGAATAGTTCTGCTGTTCCAGTGGAACTGTGGGTATTCATTTTTTTTAACGTAGAGTGCAATTTTGCTACTAACACTGTCTTAACTTAAAAAGAAAAGGAGTTGAAAAACTTGATCTTTGAATTAGTCTCCCCCAGGTAGTAATTTTAGCTATGGAATGATGAAAGTATTGGGACCTCAGAAGTTTCTAATAGACTGTAAAGTATAGACTATTTTAGTTACTTTGTCCTTAAACTTCCTTGGAGCTTTCTTTTATCCTGAACTTTATTTGGTGTCCTGACACCCCCATTTTGCCCCTGGACTTATTCAGTCCACATATTCCTGGAGCATTTGACACTCATTCTTCTGTTATCACGTTCTATTCCATGTTTGCACTTCTCTCCACTTCGCAGAGCCCCTTGGCTATTTACTATTACTTGACTATTACTTGACTATTTTCTTTGGGTCTTCTTTCTGCAGTCTGGGAGACTGCACTAATTAATGACTTATTCATATTAATTGTGCTAATTTTAATGTTAGCAAAAGTGCCCTGGGTATTCAGTTTATGACAATCACTATTCTAAGTGATGTATCTAGTGTATCTCAGCTAATCCTCTCAAGAGGGGGGGAGAAAGTACTTTCCTGTATTTATCCCCATTTTTGAGATCAGGAAACTGAGACAAAGAGAGGGTATTTAACATCATGTTCAAGGTCACTCATCTAGTAAATGGCACAGCTCCCATATAAACCCAGGGCTTCCAATTCAAAAACTCCACACTCTCAACTGGACTATTCCCATTTCCCATACTGCTGTAATCAAGTTCAGTTTCTGAACTATAAAAGCATATATTCCCCAGGGGCATGAGGGTGGTTCAATGGTAGAATTCTTGTCTGCCATGCGGGAGACCTGGGTTCGATTCCAGGCCCATGCACTTCCCAAACAAACAAGCAAACAACGAAAAACACAAACAAAAAGTCAGCAAATGGTGCTGCAATAAGGGGATACTCACTTGGAAAAAGAATGAAATGTGACCCCGCCATACAGCATACAAAAAAAAATGTATTCCCATTTTAAATATTTAAGAACATAAAATGTGCATGATACCAATCTTATCTTTGGAAATTGTGTAGTAAAGTACCACACAAATATTAGCTAACATAAAACATTTTTTTTTCATTTTATGCCTTGAATATATTTAGTTATAAATTCTAATCTCTATGAAAACATTGTAATAACTTAAAATATCAAGTATATTATCAGCCAAACATTATATGGAAGTGGATAATTTCTTTTTAAGATTGTCTGTTGCTGACTGAAAATAAAGGGGCAAGAGTCTTACTGAGAAACTGTTTTACTGCACAAGATAGAGGATTGCTTAATGATAGTTCTTTATAAATGTGAAAATACTCATGATTATTTTTTAACAGTGCATTTTCAGATAGCACATACAATGAAAATATTTTTATGTGTTATCACTAAAGAAAACGCTTTTCAAAAAAATAACATCTGTATGGGTACTTTACCTTGATACACAAAGCAACAAAAAGGATTGGAAAAGGAGAAAACAATGAAAAGAAATTTGTGAAAAGCAGAAAATAAAATTGAGATTGGTAACTGAATTAGCAAGGTGGAATAAGTACAGTCAAGAGGCTCCAGAATACTGAAGTAAGAATTGGAGCTAGAACAGGGGAGACATGTTTTCAAGTATTTTACTCCTGGGGTCGACAACAAGATTCTCTCCTCAGTTACTGCAACAAAGTGATGACAATTTTCCTGCCACCCTCCAGCAAAACACAGGAGATACAGTCCTTGAAGATATTAAAATTCCT
This sequence comes from Myrmecophaga tridactyla, assembly GCA_004026745.1. Taxonomy (NCBI): domain Eukaryota; kingdom Metazoa; phylum Chordata; class Mammalia; order Pilosa; family Myrmecophagidae; genus Myrmecophaga; species Myrmecophaga tridactyla. Next base: position 78,883 of record PVIY010006888.1, read on the forward strand.
GCTGCGAGAGCACCATGTAAGGTGAAAGTCTGGGGTGAAATATGGGGCAAAGGAGGGAGCAAAGTGGTCTAGGGAAGTATCTCACTGCCAAACTGTAGAAATCTACTCCTAGGAAACCAGCAAAAACTTTACAGACCCATCCTGTATAATATCTCCCCTTACCATAAGCGTTAAGGTGTTTGGAAATTAGAAGAATTTTTCTAGAGGAACTTAATGGTGACAGGAACATAACCTTCACTGCTGCCATTGAGGAGACAGATAGATAAGGGAAAATATTTGTCAGGATGCAAGAGAGGGAGAATAGCAGGGGAGAGAGAGAGGGGGTAGAAGGGAGGAAGAGAGAGAATGAATAAACTAAAGAGAGTTTAAAAATTGGATAAAACATTTGGATAACCGAAATAAAAAGTAAGCATAAAAGTTGAATAATAATACAATGGTTGAGAAAGTCTACATGAACGTAGAATAAAATGGCAGAGATGGAAGATACAGAAAAATAGGAGGAAGTTGGAAGATGTATTCAAGAGATGCAACTTTTGAATCATAGAAATTACAGAAGAGTAAATTAAAGAAAGGAAATGATGCTTTTCTAGAAAGTGAAAATATTCCAGAACTGAAGGATTCACCGTATTAGTCAAAGATGAGCCTACATCATGAAATTTTAGACTTCCTGGGATAATGAAAAGCTTCTGCTATAAGCCGATTTCAGGAAGGAAGTCTTCAGAAAGAAAATACAAAGAATGAAAAGACCATTTGATTAGTTTGAACATCTGGAAAAAATTATATATAGACATCCTCTGTTGGCGAATTTGGAGGGAAAACTGACAATTGCTGCACGGTAAATTAGGCACGTGATAAAAAGGGGCAATTATTAACATCAGGTAAAACAAAAAAATGTTATCAAGAGAAAAGAAACATAGAGGCAATTTCTCTGCTCAGCAGTTAATGGCAATTATATAGTTGCAAAAATGTGCTGACAAAAATATATAAGAATAATTGGATAGAAGGCTCAAGCTATTTTTCATCTGTACTAAAAAGGACTCAATGAAAGGGAGGATAGATCAGTGAATACTGCTTGTTTTATCATTAAAAAGTTTTCCTGCTATTGTTTTTTTTTTCAAAGTACATAAACATATTACTTTCATGAAAAGAAGTTCATTTAAAAAATGACTGTCTAAGAAAAAACTAATAGACAGCTATGGTAAAAAGTATTATTACAAACAAATATTTGCTGACCCTCCCTGGGGAAAGAATTATCTTTGTTAGCTCTATTGATTCAAGGTTTGACCGTGTGACTTGCTTTGGTCAAGGAATATTTCAGAGCCAATATTGGGTTGCCATGTTCTCTTTCTCCTTCCAGCATTACACGTAGCAATGATAACAGAATGAGGTACTCCATTAATCTGATTGAAAAGTGAGTGGACATGTAGCAAATAACAGGACTTTATCATTGCAGGTTTGGTGGTTGTTAACATAGCAAAAACTAGCCTATTCCAACTATGACTGAGATAAGTCATTTAGATAAACAAATCATTTATATTTGAAGATTTATAATACATACACTTATTTTCTTTTGGCCAATGTAATATTTCTATTTCCGGCAAAAAGTATACTACTTACACAGAGCCATTGCTCTCTATTTCCAACAGATGCACACTGCTGTCATAAGAAGTTCTTTCAAGAGACAAGTGTAAGTTGAATCAGGTACTTTTATTCCCTCCCTATGAATAATCTATGATCCTAATATTCTAACTCCCCCAACCATTTCTCAAGTTTCCTCAGATTTTCTGTTAATTGCTTAAATTTTCATTGTATCAAAAGAATATTCCTTTTGGGGTAACGTTAGAGTGATTATTCCTATATTCCCTTTTACACCTTTATGTTTTTGTTAAGCAACTTGAATTTACTGTCTGACATCAATTTGATCATTGTTTAAGTAATGATAGCTTTATATTTGAATGGCATGATGTTTTGGCATTTGGAGGGCTCTCAGCTGAATTGTAAGTTTGCTCAAGGAAGGGAATTTAATTTTAATGTCTCTTTGGGCTTCACAGTTTCCAACACAAATGGTAGACAAGAAAAAATAGGCATTTAATAAATATTTGCTTGATTGAGCATGTCTAGTCTTCTCTGAGCACGTGAGAATACGTATTTACTTACCTCCAAAATGCCATCTCCTGTATTGTCTACATTGTGAATTATTCCTAGACCAGCTCACCCTTCTTTCTAGGATGAATCTGAGTCATCTGACTTCACCATCATATAGTGTGACCTGGAAATATAAACCAGTTTTAACACTAACCCAAGTGGGATATAAATTATGAAAATAATTTCTTACTAGTAAACTAATGATTCCAAGGCTAAATGTCAATGTCTTCTAATTTTCCAGATTTGAGCATTATCTCAGCCACATTTCCCTTCATTAATTTACAGAGTAGAACATTGTAGTGAGAGAGGGGATGCTGAGGAGTGTTTAGTTCAGCACCATATATTATGGATGTGGAAACTGAGGAACGAACGGGTGAAATGACTTAGCCAGAGTCACATAACCCGGCAATGGTAACTTAAAGAGCCCCAACTCAGGTACCTCCCACGATATCCACAGTCTCCTAGGAGTTGAATGGCATTTCTCTTGTTGATATTTCTGCATGTAAAACCCAAAACAGCATCTAACACAAAGTGTATGATCTAATATTTGTTGGACTTACCTTGCAAAATGCTCAATTTTAGAAAAATTTCTCTGAAGTAATTTAGCAGAGTAGCTGAATGATTCTGTACACAGGAAATGCTGGATACTGGACAACAAAGCTGAGGAATTTTATTTTAAAATCTATATTCTACCAGATTTCTCTTATATTTCCTCTTCTCATTTTCTCTAAAAATAAAGTAGAAAAAGAATGTAAAATACATAGATCAAAATCATCTCTTTGGAAGATGGGAATACGTAGAATTTTTCAAATCAGCTACTGGGATGAGGTAATCCATATTATTAAACTAATTTTGCCTTACTAATTAAATTTCTTAGATTGTAAAATTTCAAAAGTTCAAAGTTGATAAAGCATTTAACTTTATTAGCTAATTGTTTGATTTGGTATTTATTGAATGACGTTACCTATTCAGAAATTCAGTATTTATCACATTTATGTTTCCCTACTCCCTGTCACATTTTAATGAATCACACATCTTTCTGTTAGACTTGTTCACATTTGAAAGGGAATGGTGGCAGAAGCTATCTTTTATTCCTGTAATTAATCTCTTCCCTTAGGTTCATTAACTGGGAATTCTTTCCTGTTAGATCAATGGCAAAATAATAATCTGTAGTCATGTTGCCTTGGGCAATAATCTGCACATCCATCTTGGCACTGAGCCTTCGTGCCTGCTGGAAACTTTGAGCAGTAATTTTAATTGCATTTCCATTAGATCTTGCTTTTCCTGAGCCCTGATTTGATGGTCAAGACCATATAGAAACAACTTGGCATATGTGGCACCGCAAGTCTGTGGCACTAGTTCTGCTGGCTGCATATTCGTTCCAGTGCTCTTTCCATACAGGTTTAATAAACAGAGAAAGAATGTTAACTCTTTAATAATTGAACACGTGTTTAATATTTAAACAGCCAGACCCTTCCAGTTGTTAAACTAATATTAAAATAGGAAGGAAACAGGCTACTGACTGGCAACTGTCCATCTTAGAAATGTCTTTTGAAGTTCAGTATATTGCTGGTATTGGCTGCAAGGCTCAGCCCAGAGGGTGTCACGTATAATATCTGATAGCAAAGATAATGGAGAAGTTTTCATTTTGTCTAATTACAGCCATATGTAAAACCTGTCTGTATAAAACTAGTAGTATAATTATTTATTTTTAAAAGCTCACATTGTTTTTTTTTTTTTACTTTGTGACTATTGAGTGGCAGAATAATATTCCTGAAAAAGAGAAAGAAAATAGGGCAATATTTGCATCAGATGATATACATTGGGAATTATTTCACTTGTAACTAATGTTCAAGTAACAGAGAAGATCTTTTTTTTTTAACTTAAATATTGTCATCCCAAAGTCTCCCATTCTTGCCCACAGTGATTTAACAACTACATAAGCTTGGGGAGAAAGGGTAGATATTGAGACAGTGCTTATGAAAGCCTGACACTTCATATTTGACCTATGATTAGCTCCAACAATCACTGCCAGAAATAATAAATTAATGATCTTTGAGCCACACTGAATCTGGGGGCAGCTTTGGTCTGGTCTCCATGGTGTATTTTTAAGGACTGAGCTAAGCTAGCAATAACGGTTCCACTAGTCGACCACGGCATGAAATCATAGGTGGAGAGGGGGGAGGGCTCCCAGGTGCATTGAATAAGACATGCACACCTGAGCTCCCCATCACCACTCCTTTATGTTACCTGCCTCCTCCTCAAAGCCATTTGTGTCTAAGAAACAATCAAAAAGTGTGTAATAAAAAAGGGGTTGTATTTTTTTTTCCTTTTCCCTGCAGTTTGTCCCTCATAATTATATTTGGAATGAGTTAAATATTAAAGATTACATTCCCAGAGCACATGTCCTTGTACAAACTGATCAGAGACATTATACATCGTGGGGGATAGACTAATATTTAAACTTTGTGCACACAAAAAAGGTCATTTTCATATATCTAATTGGGAATTTATGGTAAAGGAAAATCTTGTATAGTGGATTAATAGAACCTAAATATTCCATTGACAAATGCACTTTAAATAATTTTCAATTGTTATTATAATAATACAGAAAGAAGTAAACCTAGAATCTACCTTGTTTTTAGAAAGAAAACGTTATGGTTCACTGTGTGTTGTGGCCAACAATAACCAGTGAAAACATGCTGGAAATTTTAAGACACTGAGATGCCCAAAAGTCAGTGAAGACACAGCTGCCTTTCCAATCCCCAATTTAATTTTACATTCATCCCCATTTTAGCATCAAATCCTGGGAAATTTCAGTTCAGACACCTTTGCAGGTGCTACACATAACTAACCTTTCAATAAAATTAACTGCCAGACTGTGACATTTGATGTGTGATAATACAAGGCTTTGTGAATTTTAAATCATTCTGCTGTTGATGAAGTTGAGATACAGTAAAGCCCTTTTAAGATAGAATTTAAGACCAGGGATGCAAAAACATTAATTGCAGAAACTTTTCAAAGTATGAACATAAACGTTAATTTGTGGAAGCAAGCTAGACGCTTGGACATATTGCACGCACGTCTTGAGCTTGCACAGACAGGTTAAATTTAAGAGCTATTGTCATTGCTATGGTGTGCTTCATACTCAACACCTAGTGGGGGAGAGAAAATGGTGCAATGATAGTCCTGTGCCCACTGAAAAAGTGATACTGACAGTAGAAAAAAGGTTTTAGACAAAGCCTAATTAAATATAGCTGTGCCGAGTACTATCCCGAGTGTGTTGTGTATACTAATTTCATCCTCATAATTACACAATCCCATAGCTCCTTTTTGAGTCTCCACATTAGAGATGAAGAAACTGAGGCCCAAAGAGTTTAAGTAGCTGCATCAAATGGGTGAAACAGATTCTCATTTAGTCTGTTCTGACTCCAGGTCCAATCTTCTTAGGCGCTGAACAGGTGCACTCCAACTTTTCCTGTTGTAAAGGGTGAATTTCCTCTACACATTTTGAATCAATAATTATAAAGTGGGGCATGCAATCTCTGTTAGGCCAGGCACCTCAGAAAGCATTGGCCTACTCTGTATAGGCTTTGCATGTAGACAACAAGTCTGCCAGGAGTATAATCCTGTTACCGGCTCACACATCAATCCAGGAGATTTTGTGGCCATTAATCTAAGCAAGGGGTGGGGGTGGGGGGTGGAAATAAACACACACATCATCATCATCATCCTCTCTGACTAAGGTTTAAGGAATTTTTACTTCCTTAAGGACTAGCCAAGTTTATAAAAGAAACTATATTTAAGAATATCTTTTTATATTTACAGAATTTGAATTTTAGATTTCCATTATATATGCTGAGCAGTTATAGATGTGTCTTTTCTTTTTTTTTTTTTACATGG
>PVIY010006889.1:0-45712 GCA_004026745.1 Myrmecophaga tridactyla
ACCTTAAAATAATAGTCAACTAAGGTGCACATCAGGGATACGATTAGGGTGGAATTATAACATACAAGATAAAAAGTCAGAGCACATTTTCAGTGTGGAACTCACGCATTGAGGGGAAGATAGAAATGATCATTTTTAGAACACATCTGTTTAGACTTTAAGTACACATATGTACTATTTTATTCATTAATTTATATTTGTTCTCATAAATTCATAATCAAGAGAAGTGAGCTAGAATGTGGTGGTTAGGAATTATAAAACATGTTATTTGTCTGTGTGCATTTACTGCTGACTGGCTGAAGTAGAAACTGTCTAAGAGGCCATAGAGGCAGCAGCCTGGTGTCAGCGAATGAGCTTGGCCTGGGAACCCTGACTCTGGCCAACTCTTATCCTTTAACTGGGATTCAGTGCTCGTATTTGTAAACAGATGGGGGATCTGTTTGCTTTTGTGATTATTTCCAAAGGAATTAAGGTCCCTGATATTGATAGTCTGACTCTAGTAGCAAAAAGTCCAATATCCACTAAATACATATATTTGTCTTTGTTTCTTATTAGAAACTCTATTCCTTTCTCTACTTTCACCCTAACACACATACACACACACACACACACACACACACACACACACACAGACACCCCTTCTCTCTATCTTTCCTACTTGCCTATGCCCTAGTCTTTTTTTTTTTTTTTTTCAACATGGGCAGGCACTGGGAACCAAATCCAGGTCTCCAGCATGGCAGGGTGAGAATTCTGCCACTGAGCCACCATAATACTGCCCTCTCTAGTCATTTTTAAGGTCTCATACTCAAATTAGGAGTCCTTTGTTAGGGCAGCTTTCACTGACTCACAAAGTCTTGGTTAAGTGTGCCCGTACTCCTTCTGTCACATAGTTGTTGGGAGGGTTGGATTTCATAATACGTGGACAATGCTTGGAATCATGCCTGTCACATAAAAGTGCTCAACAACTATTACCTAACATCATCATCACCATCATCATTGCCATGATTAATAAACTCATACCACCATGTTATAATAGTATTTGATTATCTGTGCCCCCTACTAGGTCATATAGCTTTGTGAGGGCAGGAACTATAACAGTCTGTCTCATTGTTGCATCACCAGCAGCTTAGCACAGTGATTGAAAAGGGTGGGCAAAGTTGAAAATATTAATGTTAAACAGCACATAGAAATTTACATAAGAAGAACTTTCATTTATGCAACAAAGAAACTCAAACCTTTAAGCACTTCTATTTTAGTAGAAGAGACTGTTACATGCAAGTTAATATAATTTGATGTTATAAAGGCTGCAATAAAGTTATGAACTAAGCTTTATGGCAATATAGAAAAATACATAATTAATCTTACTTGGGATGAAATTGAGCCATGTAGAACCCGGGGGATTTACCTGAAAGAGATGTGAGAGAATGATTATTTCACATAGAAAATAATGGTATGAATAAAAACAAGATAGAAAACTACATACCTGTTCAAGCCACTTAAAATATTCCAGTCCTATTAGATCAGAGAGAGAGCATACCAAGGGTGAAGAAGAGGATTATTAAGTGGTGATGAGAAATGAGAATGTAAAGATGGGTTAAGTTTAGATTTTAAATATCATGTTAAAACATTTACGCATTAGATAGCAAAGCAGAGCTTACAGAAAATATTTTCTCATCGCTTAGGCACAGCACGATACAGTACAGTCTATATTCAACTCCACTATTCTACAACTTTCTCAAACATAGGGAACAACCTGCTACTTATCAAACCTTGTACAATACTCTCATCTCCCTGGCCTCTGCCTTTGTTGAATACTCATGTTTGAACCTTTCTTTCCCTTTTACTTCCTGAACACTCAGGGTTGAGTAGTGTTGTCTCTTATTAGAAAGCTATTAAGCATTCACCAAAGCTATTAAATTGAGAACATACTTTGACTTTTCTATTAAACTTCTCTTTTCCCTAAATCCTCCCCCTCTCCATTCTGTTTAATGACTAAGTCTGTCGATTCTATTCCTGAAACACCTCTCAAATCCAGGTCCTCATATCCAGTCTCTCGGCTGCTGACTGAGCTGAGGTAACTGGTCACCCACCTGCAAGCTACCCTTCACACTGCTGCCATAGTTACTTCTAAACATTGAATGTTGACCTGATCAGTTAACTTTTTCTCTAGGGTTTTTAATTCGATCTGCCAGAACCACTTATTTTACTTTTATAACAGTATTTTGCGAGAAGAAATGATGTTAGCACTGTTTCACATGCTAAAAGATTTTGCATTTTCCTTTTAGACTACTGTAATTATTGAGAGCTTGATCAGTGAGGTCATGGCCGGTGGTTAAATTATTAAAATTCTGGTGGATAAAATCAATCTTCTATGAAAAACATTTGGAAGTGTAAGTGAACAATATTTTATATAAAAAATATTCTCACAAATAGTTTGTTATTAAAAGCATCCTAGTCTCAAGGTTATAAATCAGTATTCCTTTGATCCATTTAGATAGTCCTTTCATTATTATAGAAAAGCTTTTTGCTTTTCTTAATGAAATGTTAGAAATTTACTTTCTTATAAGATCCAGAATAAGTCTCATAAAACAAAGTCGTATTTGCATTATCTTAACACATACACATACACAAATTTTAAAATTAATAATTTCAATAATATTACCAATAAGAATTCTAAATAAAGTGTAAAGCTCTTCTGTAGCTCTATTTTTAAAAAATATACATATATATATATTCTATCAAATATATAAAATCAAAATATTGGATCTAAAAGTCAGTTCAAAATGAGCATTTTCTCGGTGTGTTTATGCCGCTAATTTGATTGACAATCAGTTCATTCATATCAGTTTGGTTCAGTTTTTAGGGTTAGCTATTTATTTTTTTCTTTTTAATGTAGTTTTATTTTTCGTACAAGAAGTCACATTTAGAGAAGCATTGTTTGGGAATTTAGTTATTTTCTTGATCTTACACCTCTTTTTCCCATTATATGTAACCATTTTTATAATATAGATTTATCTTTCCAAGATTTATTTTTGTAGCTATCATCTATATTTATACTTTACTACCATTTTACATAAAAGATAGCTTACTATATAAGGCTCTTTTGCACCTTGATTTTGTAAATTTATATATCCAGAAGATCATTCCATATCACTGTTTAGAAAATGTTCTAATTACTTTTGATGTTTGCATAATATTCTCAACTTAATTTTAAAGAAGATTTAATCAAAACTATTGTAGTTCATAATTTTTCATTTTAATGTGCTCCTATAGTTTGGGGGGCCCTGATCTGGCTTTTAGCATAACCTTCAGTGAGATGGTCTACAATAGTATTTCACTGTAAATTGTATAAACAGTACAACCAGAATTTTTGCAAATACCTCTCCTTTTCCCAGATCATCATGTTAGAACATCTAATCTCTCTAACAACTTTCACCATTATTCACCTACTGCCATATTTAAATACCTGACTTAAGAAAACCTATGGCTTTCAGAATTATGTCTGCCTATTTTACTGAGTATATTTTCAGCAAATTCTTAAAATGTCAAAACCTAATAGCTTTCTTTTACCTAATGTAACAGGTGAGAAGGAGTCGTCTTCTTTGGGAATAATTCAAGGGCAGGCCTGTCTTTCCTGTAACGTATATCACTTCTATTCCAAGAATTCCTGCCATGGGCTGGTTTAGCTTTGGCTCTTCTAGACTTCGACCCCTTTCCTTCAAAGCAGAAGAAGAAACTAAAACAACAACAACAAGAATAAAAAACAGTTTAGGAGCTACAGTACATTGCTACATTTGACAGCACAAAGGACAATGCTTATTTATGATTTGCTTTAAATAGCCCCTTAGCAACCACCACACCTTTAAGATTAGATACAAACTATTTTTTATATAACTCCAAGTTACATAAATCTCTACTCTGGTAGAACCCTAAATGTTGTCACATTAACTGAACATAAAAACCTTTAGGCAAAGCTATATGATCTCATTATATGATGAATGGAAAAAGTATTAGTATTCTGTATTCATTTTCTATCACTGTCAAATGTTGCCATTCTATATTTAGCATAATAATGATGTACAGATACCTTTAATGGCACAGATAATTTGGAATTAATCATATTTTACCATTATTCATGTATTAGTCTTATTGGTCTAACCTTACAACAGACTATTACTGAGGATTTAATTTGGTAAGATGTTTCCCATATCAGGTAGGGGCTATAGTGAGTTTTGAAGAGAGAGATTTTTAAATTTCTGCTCATGCTTTTTCATTATCCTTTACATGGGAACCATCTGCCAGAGTACTTGCCTTCTGTCCATGTCCCTTTACCAGAAACTCCCCCACAAAAAGCAAGGGGATCATCTGATTTGTTAGACCCTGAGACAGTCATTAGATCAGATTTTCTAACGGGAAGGCTTGCTGTGACTACAGACAGGATTCTGAACTCCACACCTAATTTATCACCTCCTGCTTCTGGGTGGGCCAGCCATGCTCTAGGCTCCGTGCTCAAGCTCCTCTACCCGAGACTAGGTGGATAAAACACCTAACAGATTAGAGTAGAGGATGAGAAGGCAACCCAGAGAAATTAGATGAGGGAATAGAAGATTTACAGAGGCCTTTCTCCAATGCGACATCTTGGGGCAGTGTCAGGAACTTTAATCAATGAATCAGTCCTTTGTATCCTATTTGGCATTTCCCTTCTGTCTTTACAGCTCAGCAGAGAGAAATAAGTAATATATTTGGGCATCAAAACTTTGACCTTGAAAACCCTATAATGCCATTCTCCAATCATTTTTGTTCTTGGAACAGTGCCCATCACCACTCATGACCACCATAGAACATCCATTAACATCTTCTTGGACACTAAAGATTCACAAATACAGATCAATTAAGAGCATAGTTTCAGGATCCTGACTGATTAAGTTCAGGATCCCTGATTTATGTCTCAGCAAGCTGTATAAACTTGAGCAGTTTGCATCTCTGTGGCTTAGTTGCCTTGCCTATAAAATGGCAAGAATAATATAATACTAATTATAGTACGTAACTACAGTTATAGCAATAATCCTATGTGGTAGGATTGTAATGAAGACTTAAAGCATATTCACACACAAATGCACATGCATATGTGTATACAGGCTTGCACAAACAAATATAAATATATACACACACACATACACATATATACATATATATATAAACAATGCCTGGCCTAAAAAAATGGAAATCCTGATGCAATGTTTTCATTGTGCTGTTTCAATGATCTTTAAAATGTAGGCTTATGGTATTGAAAGTTGCCAGAGGGCAGATGGTAGTATGTCACAGACATAACTGAAATCTTAGAAAAAGCTCGATATAGGTAAATGTGTATATATTATAATAATATAACATAAAGTGAGTAAAATCATACAATTAAAATACTTTGTGAATAGAGAAAGAAAACAATATCATAGCTAAAAATAAAATAGATATTCTTTGATTTGTGAAGATTTCAATGCGCATGTGTTCAAAAGCAGAAATTTAAACTCTGGAGGCCCTTCGCAAGGCCATAATTCCATAATACAAAAGAAAATATTCCCTGTTTTGAGACTGATGCATGCACATTTTCAATTAAGATATATATAGAGAAGAGAGTAAGGTAGACATACATTGTAATTCAGATTTGCCTACTTACAGATGGCAACATTCCGTGCAATAATAATGCTCTCAAAACCATTTGCAAATTTGTCCAGCACCAACTCTGCTTTTAATGATGAAGTTTCCACAGTGGCAGATGGCAGAGTGAGCAGTGAAGGATGCTGCCGACCCACCAGGGTTATGTCTGTCACTAAAGCGATCTGGCTCCAAAAGCCAAAGTCTGTTGAGGTCATTGGCTATTGCTCCATAGGCATGACTTGATTGATCACATTTGTGGTTATTCCATAAATGGTGACCTTAAAGAGGGGCCATGGCCATTTCACCCTGCTGCAGGAAAATGATATAGAGAAATGCACAGTCTCTACAGTCTATCAGCATATCACAACATATGACAGAAACAAAGGGGCAATTTATGAAATTTAAGAAAATGCATTTACTGATATTGCTGCTCTCAGCTGGATGCCTGAATGGTTAAGAAGCCTATAGAAACAGCAACATGCTATTTTAATATTCATGTTACACTTAGGAAGAGCAAAAGGAATAAGAACCAGATGAGAAAAGATATTAATGAATTTAAAAATTCCACAAGAATTATTGTACTTATGAAGGCCTGTAAACATGAATTGGGATCCAGCTATCCTCTAAGCACCTACAATTGACAGTTAGTGTAAATAAAAGAAAAAAAAACGAAACTAATCTTCAGTGTCTGGGTGAATCCCTAGAATGCTTAGAAGAACATCAGATACTATTCCAAGAGAAATTTAATATAATATACTACCCTTATGTAGTATATCGTATTGAACTTGCTAACTTCTGTTTCTACAGTGATATTGTTGGACTCGTTTATCAGATAGTGAGTGAGTGTACCTTTCAAAATCAAATGTATTATCAGAAAATGCCTGAGGCCTTACAAGGAAGAGAACATGCCCCCTGCCCCCGACATTTTGAAGGGAAACAGAAAAATAACGCAAAAATATTAATTCTCTCTTGTCACTGAGTAAAATAAGAAACAGTTCCTGTGAGCTAGGTTGTTCTTAATAATAATAAAAATTAGTTGTTGTGTGTAATTACTTACTTTATGCCACCAAATGTTAAGTACTTTACATACATTACCTCTCTTTAATTCTTATGACAACTATGAGACATTTCTAAATATTCCATAGTAAACAACAAAGGAGCAGAGGTTAATTTATTATTCCAGTCAAAGTAAAGTAATAGAGGAGGCAAGCCAATTTCACACTGAGGCAGAAAGAACTGGTTGTTAAATTTTCAGGGATTTTGTGATCTGTTTGTTCAACATGGCCATTATTAAAAATTAAATGATATAAACATACAAATATATAAATTGTATTAAAAACAAAGGTATTAAACTGCATGAATAATAAAAAATCAAAGGTAATAACTACTGAAAACTCATCATACCCAAATTACACATTTCACTATTATTTATGTTTTTGAGGGTTTTTTTTCCATCTCTATTGTGTGTGTGGTGGAAATACCACAGAATGGTTTTCTACTGTGCATTTCTTCCCAACTCTGTGTTCATTAATGCCATGTAGGCAGATTGAAATTAGCCATGGTAGAAGTATTTATACCATGGAAATTGGCAAATACTCTAAATTAGGGCCCCCTGCCCCTACAGTTGGTTGTTCAACAACAACCAAAACACTGTGGCGTAAGTGTTTGGTAGGCCATATGATCTCCTTTTAAACTGTTGGAAGCCCATTTAAATATGAGCTCCACTGGCTTTGGAGAAGGGCTTTGAGGGTGTATATAACCTTTTATTTTTTCCTGGAAAGATAGTTCATAGCTTCTACTAGATTCTCAGAGGATCCATGATTGAAAAAACATTCTTAGAAATTAAAAGAGATTTATACAAGGTGTAATGGTTGGGTTCTGGTGTCGACCTGGCCAGGTGATGATGCCCAGTTGTCTGGTCAGGCAAGCACTGGCCTAACTTTTGCTGCAAGGATTTTTCATGACTGGTTGATAATCTGGAAGGCTGGTTTATTAAATCATCAGTAAATTGATTGTAGCAATGGCTGATTACATTTACAATCACCTAAGGGTGTGTCTCCCACAAATGAGATAATTCAGTCAGCTAAAAGGCTGTTAAGGAAGAAGAGAGATTTGTCACCGCTTCTTCAGCCAAGGAACCTCTCCTTGTGGAGTTTGGCGAGACTATTGGAGCTGCCAGCTTCACAGCCTGCCCTATGGATTTTGGACTTTTCCATTCCCATGGTTGCATGAGACAGCTTTATAAATCTCATATTAACATACATCTCCTGTTGGCTCTGTTCTAAGCAAAAAAATTCTCCTCTGTCTCTGGACCTGTGAAATTCAGAACGAATTATTTGCTGCCAAATGCAAAGGAGGGACAGTCATAGGATGCATGCTTCCATTGCCATAGGGAGGAATCAAAAGATAAACAGGGGTCACCAAACCCAAACAGTTCTGAAAACCTGCAAGGCAAACTCCACGGAATTTCAAAGTCAGAGTCATTTATCTTCAGGGATTTAGAAAGAAGCAGCCCCACCCCATCCAAGGGCCTAAGGAGTGACCTTGCTCTCTCTCAAAGTGCTGGGGTGAGTTGCAACACTCCCATTAACTGGGGCGACCACATTTTTCTTGGCTCCACCCTCTCCAAGCTTCAGGGCAGCATCCAAGATCTCTGCCATCTCCGGACCACCCCTCCAGAATAATGGGGTGGCAGCCAGGCTCTCCTCAATCCCCAGTTTATGTGCTCCACCCTCTCTGAGGCCTGAGGCGGCACAACTCTTCCTGAGCAATGAAGCAGAAGACCCACCCTCTGTTTCCGGGGCAAACTCACCCTGTCCATGTGTATGGGTGGGTCTGTTCTCCTGGCAGAAACTTAACTTCCATGGTTCCGCCCCGGAAGTAATTTTTTCTTCAATCTGTCCCTTTTTGTCCAGACTGGCAGTAGTTCTGTTTATACAGATCCCACAAGACTCTTGTCAATTTTCCTGTCTCAAGGAAGGGTGATCTGGGAAGGCACGCGCTGGCATCTGCTGGTCCTTGTTCCTGTTTTTTTTGCTTCCAGCTTCTGATGCCAGTATTTTCCTCTCTAAGCAACTGTGGGCTTTCACTTAGCTACCCCAGGATAAAACTCTGAGTTTTATCTCTTAGCCTATCATCTACCAGTGTTGAAGATTTCTTTTCTTCAGGTTCTGGCTATCTCTGTGAGTCTTTGCTTAGCACCCAAGATATTTCCGTCTTGATCTCCAAAGTCTACATTGGCTCTGTCAGCTCTGAAGCAAATGTTCTCCAAGTGTCTAGATCTGCTCACATCTCTGTCATTTGTGAGGTTTCTCCAAAATGTTTCCCCTTGTTCTAGTTTGCTAGCTGCCAGAATGCAATATACCAGAAACAGAATGGCTTTTAAAAAGGAGAATTTAATAAGTTGCTAGTTTATGGTTCTAAGGCTGAGAAAATGTCCCAGTTAAAACAAGTCTATAGAAATGTCTAATCAAAGGCATCCAGGGAAAGATACCTTGATTCGAGAAGGCCAATGAAGTTCAGGGTTTCTCTCTCAAGTGGAAGGGCACATGGCGAACACAGCATCATCTGCTAGCTTTCTCTCCTGGATTCCTGTTTCATGAAGCTCCCTGTGAGGTGTTTTCCTTTTCATCTCCATAGGTCACTGGCTGGCGGGTCTCTGCTTCTCGTGGCTGTGTTGTTCTTCTCTGCTCTCTCTGAATCTCTCATTCTCCAAAATGTTTCCTCTTTTAGAGGATTCCAGTAAACTAATCAAGACCCACCTAAATGAGTGGAGACATGTCCCCACCTAATCCATTTTAACAAACACTCTTGACTGAGTCACAGCTCCAGGGAGATGATCTAATTACAGTTTCAAACACACAGTACTGAATAGGTATTAGAAGAAATGATTGCCTTTACAAAATGGTATTAGGATTAAAACATGGCTTTTCTAGGGAACATACATCCTTTCAAACCGGCACACCATCCAATGTCAAAAACAGTACAAAATCTCATCAACATTAGTTACAGGCATGGTCTGTACTGTCTGGGGTGACTGAGTCTGACTATCAAGGGGAAATAGGATTGCAGCTACACAATGGAGCTAAAGAAGAGTTTTCCTGGAATAAAAAAGGAGATCTCCCAGGAGTATCTTAGTACTACCATGCTCTGTGATTAAAGTCATTGGAAAACTGCAACAACCCAATCCAGGCAGGATTACCAATGGCCCAGAAACTTCAGGAATGAGGAGTTGGGTCACCCCACCAGGCAAAGAACCAAGACCAGCTGAGGTGCTTGCTGAGGACAAAAGGATCATGGAGTGGGTAGTAGAGGGAGGTGGTGACAAAATGAACCATGACCACGTGACCAGTTGCAGAAATGAGGACTGTGATATTTCCTCCCTATTTTGCTATGGGTATGTTTGAATTTACACATAAAGCAAATATCTTTTCTTCTTATCATATGACATAAATTGTATTGTTCATGTTATAGTATTTAAATTACAGAATATCAAGTTTAAAGTGAAAGTCACCTAAGGACTTGCACCTTATTCTGGAGAGATGTAGTATGTTTCTGGTTGTATTCAGGACAATTGAGTATTGTTAAGTGAAACATGTTGGTTATTGTGTTCTATTTAGAAATTAAGCATGTTTCAAGGTGATGTGTATAGCTACCAAATTAATAAGGAATAGACTGTGATAGTTAGGTTCTGTTGTCAATTTGGCCAGGTGATGTTGCCCAGTTTTCTGCTCAGGCAAGAACTAGCCTAACTGTTGCTACAGGGATATTTCATAGCTGGTTGATAAACTGGAAGGCTGGCTTATTAAATCATCAGTTGATTGCAGCTTTGGCTGATTACATCTATGATCAACTAAGGGCATGTCTCCACAAATGAGATAACCTAATCAGTTGGAAGACTTTTAAGGAAGGAGAGACTTTTTACTGCTTCTTCAGCCAGTGAGTCTCTTCTGTGGAGTTTGTTAAGATTGTTCACTGGAGCTGCCAGCTTCACAGCCTGCCCTATGGATTTTGGACTCTATCATGTCTATGGTTGCATGAGACACCTTTATAAATCTCATATTTACAGATATCTCCTGTTGGTCTGTTTCTCTAGAGAGACTTCTGTATCTTCCGTGGGTAATCTTTTCTTCTGAAATAAAGAGCTCATGCAGCCCTGCTTTAGACAAGATAATCTTGAATTTTTCCCTCCTAATGGGTTTCAGAAAACTTTCCTTATTTACATATTTTGGCCAGTCAAACCTTCTTTGTTTACTCTTCTTTCTTCTTAAATGGTGTTGCCAGATTTAGCAAATAATAATACTGGATGCTTCGTTAAATTTGAATTTCAGACAAACAATATTTGGGACATATGTATTCTAAAAATTATTTTTAAAAGAAATTCAAATTTAACCAGGCATCCTTTAACCTGAAACCCTTCTTCTAAAGTCCTTCTGTTTTCATTTGTCCATCTTGTTTTTCTTCTCACTCAGCAGGAGTATATTGGCTTAATGAACTACAGCTTTAGCTTTTCTATTAATTATGTGAATGAGTTCATTTACTTTTGATTCAGTCCCAGCTCTCACTTCTTAGTTATGACTTTGGGCAAGTTATTTAACATCTTGAGCCTCAGCTTTCTTGTCTATAAAATATGCCTTCAGGATTTCTAAGAAGAGTACATAAAATAACGTGTACAAAATGGTTAGTGTAGTACCTACCTATTTGTAAGCCTGCAATAAATGTTCACTGTGGTGGTTGTGGTGGTGATGATAATGCTGATGATGCTTTCATTTACATAAAGCTGTAGACCACTAACTCATCATAGACCTCCTCTCACCTTCCATTTTTGTAAACTCATCTATCTCCTTTCTGGCTTCCCTTTCTGGAATGAATCATCAAAACGAATATAACCAATCCCATAGATCACCATCAGGGAAGCTCCAAACTGTCACCAGATTTTATTTTCTGTTTTTTTTTTTTAATGTTTATGTGGCTAAAATATACTCATGATACTGCTAAATGTGGCCAGAAAACTGGCTAGTTAGGAAGATAATAATGACCCTTTATCGAGTTTTAATTCTGCCAAAAACAATGGTAGGTTCTTTTGTGCATGATTTTTTTCATTTAATCCTAATAACTGTATCAGTGCTGCTATTGACATTTTATAGAGAAGGGAAATGGAACTTTAGAGGTAAAGGAAACAAAAAAGAGAAGAAGTTTGGGCTCAGATTTTGTTTGGGTGTTTACCATATATAGGTAATCATAATACATTGCCTCGGTGAAAGTATTCTTGGAAAATTTATTTTCTTTCAAGGGTGTTCAAAACCAAATTACATTTATCCTTAAGGAGTGCCATGTTAATAAGAATTCTGATACATTTTTTAAGTTCAGTAACAAAGAATGTTATGATAAATTAGTAATGTCTGTTCTGGACATTAAGTGCTAGGTCAGTAGTGACACAGTAGAGGGCATTAAAAATAGGCTAGTGGACTAGGTTTTGAGACTTATCTAGACCAGGGACCCATCTGGAGGTTGTAGGTTTCTGGAAAGTTATTCTAGTGCCTGGAACCCTTGTGGAATCTTATATATTGCCCTACGTGTTCTTTAGGATTGGCTGCAATAGTCCTGGTTGGGGGTTGGCAGGTTAGCAAGGTCTAACTGAAGCTTGTATAAGAGCAACCTCCAGGGTAGCCTATCGACTCTATTCGAACACTCTATGCCACTGATACTTTAGTAAGTACACTTCTTTTCCCATTTTTGGCCAGGATAGAATTGTTGATCCTACAGTGCCAGGTCTGGATTCATCCCTAGGAGTCATCTCCCATGTTGCCAGGGAGACTTTCACCCCTGGATGTCATGTCCCACGTAGGAGGGAGGGCAAAGATTTCACCTGCAGAAATGGGCTTAGAGAGAGTGAGGCCACATCTGAGTAACAAAAGAGGTCCTCTGGAAGTAACTCTTAGGCATGCCTGTAGGTAGTCTAAGCTTCTCCACTATCTACATAAGCTTCACAAGAGTAAGCCTCCTGATCGAGGGCATGGCCTATTGATTTGGGTGTCCCTAAAGTTTGACACAGTATCAGAGAATTCCCTGATGGTAAGGTTTAATATTTCCATATTTTTCTCCCCTCTCTCAGGGGACTTTGCTGATACTTTTTGATTATCTGTTTAATATACTCTAGGATGTATCCAGGCATTACAATAATCTATACAGGATTAAAGGACCTCTTTCGTATTCTGTGCTCCCTGTGTTTCAGTTGTTCAAATGATCCATTCAGATAGGTTGAATTAGGTTATGCACTACAGAAAATTTCAATTCTAGATCAAATAAACTTTTCTTCCATGTGTGGTTCTAAAACATAGACACTGTCTTCCTTACCCCTATGTTCTGAATAACTTTAATCCCAGCCTGTTTGGCTTCATTCCTATCCCTAACTATCATGTTATATATATAAAACAGCCTCCTAAAATCCAGAAATAATAATCACTACTCCAGACTTAATGTGTCTGCTCTAAAAGCTTACAATCTAGGCCTTATAAGCATTTTCTAAAGGTGACCATACCATTCTGGTTCTTTTGTTTCTGGCTTATTTTGTCTTACCAAATGGCCCACATGTTCACTCATATCATTGCATGCCTCATGACTTTGTTCTTTTTTTGTAGCAGCACAACCTTCATTCGCCAATCTACTTCTCTATCAGTGCAGTCTTCAGACACCTGCATTCATCAGGTATCATATAGAAGGCCCAAAGTCCACAGTCCATCTACATTCTCAATTTTAGATAATTTCATTGTTCCCAAGAAAAAAAAAAAAACAATAAACACACCCTCACCAAATAGGAAATGTAAATCTCCCCTTAACTCTTGTCCCTCCCCCCATAATTTATCTCTACTGTTGCTGTGGTACTGCTGATGGTATCATTCTGAACATAGCTCATAGCATGCAATAGCCATTTCCCCCTGTACTGTGGACTTAAACATTCGTTATACAAGAATCATATCTTTGAAGTAATTCTTGTGAGAATTCATATTTCTAGTGTTAATCAGTGGGGAATGTAGGTCTATACAAACCTTTTCAATCTTGCTCATCTTCAATATGGTAATATTTCTTACAGACCCACTGGAGAACCACCGTCACTCCTTTCTATTCCCTTATATCGGAGTTTAACCTCATTAGCTAATGGTTCACCATCTCTAGCTTCAATGTATCTCTAGGTCCCCTATATTCTGTATTATAAACCTCTGATTATACCTTTACGCTTTTCATAAAAGTGAATTCATACGGTATCTATTCTTTTGGGTCTGGCTAACTTCACCCAGCATTGTGTCCTCAAGGCTCATCCATCTTGTCTTGTGCTTCAGAACGTCATTTTGTCTTACTGCTGCATAACATTCCATCGTATGTATATACTACATTTTGTTGATCCACTCGTCTCTTGATGGGCATTTGGTTTGTTTCCATCTTTTGGCGATTGTGAATAATTCTGCTATAAACATTGGTGTGAAAATGTCTGTTTGTGTCATTGCTTTCAGCTCTTCTGGGTATATATCAGGTAGTGCTATTTGCTGAGTCATAGGGCAACTCAATATTTAGCTTCCTAAGGAACTTCCAAAGAGTCTTCCATAGTGACTGCACCATTATACATCCTACCAGAAGTACATAAGTGTCCCAGTTTCTCCACATCCTCTCCAACATTTATAGTTTTCTGTTTGTTTAATAGCAGCCATTCCCATAGGTATGAGGTAGTATTTCATTGTAGTCTTGATCTGCATTTCCCTTATAGCCAATGAAAATGAACCTCTCGTTTTGTGCTTTTGAGCCATCTGTATTTGCTCTTCAGAAAATGCCTATTCAAATCTTTAGCCCATTTTATAACTGGGTTGTTTGTTCTTCTGTTGTTCAGTTGTATGATTTCTTTGTATATACAGGACATCAAACTTTTGTCAGATATGTAATTTCCAAATATTTTCTCCCATTGAATTGGCTGCCTCTTCACCTTTTTGACAAAGTCTTTTGAAGTGCAGAAACATTTGATTTTGAGGAGTTCCCATTTATCTATTTTTTCTTTTGTTGCTTGTGCTTTGGGGGTAAAGTTTAGGAAGCTACCTCCTATTACTAGGTCTTGAAGATGTTTCTGTACATTTTCTTCTAGGTGGTAGAAGAAAGTTTTATGGTGGTAGTTCTATTATTTAGGTGGTTGATCCACTTTGAGTTCATTTTTGTATAGGGTGAAAGATAGGGGTCTTATTTCATTCTTTTGACTATTGATAACCAGTTCTTCCAATGTCCATTTATTGAAAAGACAATTTTGTCCCAGTTCAGAGGATTTTGAGGCCTTGTCAACAATCAGCTGACCATAGATTTGGTGGTCTATTTCTGCACTCTTGATTCAATGCTATGGGTCAATCTTTGTACCAGTACCATGCTGTTTTGACCACTGTGGCTTTATAACAGGTTTTAAAGTCAGGGAGTGTTAATCCTCCCACTTTGTTCTTGTGTTTTTGAAGGCTCTCTTTCCCTTCCAGATGAATTTGGTAGTTAGCTTTTCCAAATCTTCAAAGTAGTTTGTTAGAATTTTGATTGGTACTGTGTTGAATCTGTAGATCAATTTGGGGAGAATTGACATCTTAACTATATATGCCTTCCTATCCATGATCAGGGAATGCCTTTCCACCTGTTTAGATCTCCTTTGATGTCTTTTAGCAATGTTATGTAGCTTTCTGTGTACAAATCCTTTACATGCCTAGTTAAGTTCATGCCTAAGTACTTGATTCTTTTAGTTGCTATTTTGAATGGAATTTTTCCCTTAACAGACTCCTCAGCTAGGTCATTGTTTGTGTATAGAAATGCTACTGATTTTTGCACATTCATTTTATATCCCATCACCTTGCTGAATTTGTTTATTAGCTCAAGTAACTTTGCTGTAGATTTCTCAGGATCTTCCATGCATAGTATCATATCATCTGCAAATAATGAGAGTTTTACTTCTTCCTTTCCAATTTGGATGCCTTTTATTTCTTTGTCCTGCCTGATTGCTCTTCTAGTACAATGTTTAATAATAATGGTGACAGTGGGCATCCATGTCTTGTACCTGATCTTAGCGGGAAAGCTTTCAGTCTCTCTCCATTGAGTATGATGCTGGCTATTGGTTTTTCATATATTCTTTTTATCATATTGAGGTAGTTACCTTTGATTCCTATCTTTTGGAGTGCTTTAATCAGAAAATGATGCTGAATTTTGTCTACTTCTTTTTCAGCATTAATTGAGATGATCGTGAGATTTTTCCCTTTCGATTTGCCAATGTCCTGTGTATTACATTAATTGATTTTCTTCTGTTGAACCATCCTTGCATTCCTGGTATAAATCCAACTTGGTCTTGGTGTATAATTCTTTTAATTTGCTGTTGGATTTGATTTGCTGATATTTTATTGAGAATTTTTGCATCTATGTTCATTAGAGAGATTGGTCTGTAGTTTTCCTTTCTTATAGCATCTTTACCTGTTTTGGTAAAGTTTCATAAAATGAGTTAGATAGAGTTCCTTTTTCCTCAATTTTTTGGAAAAGTTTGAGCAGGATTGGTGTTATCTCTTTCTGGAATGTTTGCTAAAATTCCCCTGTGAAGCCATCTGGCCCTGGGCTTTTCTTTGTAGGAAGATTTTTGATGACTGATTGAATCTCTTTACTTGTGATTGAGATCTTCTATTTCTTCCTGAGTCAGTGTAACTTGTTTATTTTTCTTCAGGTATTTGTCCATTTCATCTAAGATGTCTAGTTTGTTGGTGTATAGTTGTTCATAGTATTCTCTTATGATTTCTTTTATTTCTTCAGGGTCTGTGGTGATGCACCCCTTCTCATTTCTGATTTTGTTTATTTGCATCCTCTCTCTTTTTTGCTTGTCAGTCTTGCTAATGGCCCATGAATTTTGTTGATTTTCTCAAATAACCAATTTTTCGTTTTATTGATTATTTCTATTGTTCTTTTGTTCTCCCATTCATTTATCTCTGCTTTAATCTTTGTTATTTCACTTCTTCTATTTGCTTTGGGGTTAGTTTGTCAAGTTCCTCCAGGTGTGCTCTTAAGTCCTTGATTTTTGCTCTTTCTTGCTTTTTAATATAGGCATCTAAGGCAATACATTTCCCTCTCAGCACAGCTTTTGCCACATCCCATAACTTCTGATAAGTTGTATTCTCATTTCATTCATCTCCAGATAGCTACTGATTTATCTAGCCATTTCTTCTTTGACCTGAAAGAAAAGACAGGTTGTTTAAGAGTGTGTTATTTAATCTCCATATATTTGTGAATGTTCTCCGTCTTTGTTGGTTATTGAGATCCAACTTCACTCCATTGTGATCAGAGAAAGTGCTTTGAATAATTTCAATGTTTTTAAATGTATAAAGACCTGTTTTGTGCCCCAGCATATGATCTATCTTGGAGAATGTTCCATGAGCACCAGAGAAGAACATATATCCTTGAACTTTGGGATGCAATGACCTATATATGTCTGTTAGGTCTAATTCATTTATCAAGTTATTTAACTTCTCTATTTCTTGTTGATGTTCTGTCTGGTTGTTCTATCTATAGAGGAGAGTGGTGTATTGATGTCTCCTACTATTATTGTTGAAACATCTATTGCTCCCTTGAGTTTCGCCAATGTCTGTCTCATGTACTTTGGAGCTCCTTGATTGGGAGCACAAACATTTATGATTGTTATATATCTTCTTGTGAATTGACCCTTTAATCAGTATATAGTGTCATTGTTTGTGTCTTATAATGTCTTTACATTTAAATTCTCTTTTGTCCGATATTAGTACAGCTACTCCTGCTTTTTTTTTTTTTTTGGTTATAACTGGCATGGAAAATCTTTTTCCATCCTTTCACTTTCAATCTATTTGTATCCTTGTGTCTAAGATGAGTCTCTTGTAAGAAGTATATACCTGGATTATGTTTCTTAATCCATTCTGCCAATCTGTACCTTTTAATTGATAAATTTAGTCCATTAATATTCAAGGTTATTACTGAAGAGGCATTTCCTGAGTCCATCATCTTATCTTTTTAATTATATTTGTCAGATCTATATAGTTTTCCCCCCCTTTCTTTTTGTAGTCTTTAAATTACCTCTGGTGGTACTCTTCTTTCCTGGCCTTCCTCCAGACCTCCCTCTCCCATATATTTTTTTTGCAGCTGGAAGGATTCCTTTTAGTATTTCTTGTAAGGCTAGTCTCTTGTTGACAAATTCTTTCAGGACTTCTTTGTCTGTGAAAACTTTAATCTCTCCCTCAATTCTGAAGGGCGGTTTGGCTGAGTGCTGAATTCTTGGCTGGAAGTCTTTCTCTTTCAGGATTTTGAATATATCATACCCCTGCCTTCTCAGTTCCAGGGTGTTAGTTGAGTAGTATGAATGCAGCTTTATTTGGTTTCCCTTGTATGTAGTAGATTGTTTTTCTCTTGCTGCTTTCAGGATTTTCTGCTTCTCTTCAACATTTGACAGACTGATTAGTATGTGCCTTGGGGAAGGCCTGTCTGGATTTATTCTGTTTGGAGTTCATTGGACTTCTTTGACTTGTATATTTATGACCTTTATGAGGGTCTGGAAGTTATCCCCATTATATCCTCAACTACTCTCCCTAGCCCTTTACTCCTTTCTTCTCCTTCAGGGACACCAGTGATTCTTATATTTGTGCACTTTGTTTTGTCTCTCATTTCCCTGAGTTCCAGTTCAATTTTTTACATCTTTTTTTGCCATTTGCTGTTTTAAGTGTCTGAAGTCAATTATCCTTTCCTCTATATCACTTATTCTTTCTTCTGTCTCTTCAAATCTGGTGTTGTGTGCCTCTAGCATGCTTTTTATTTTATCAATAGTCTTTAATCTCTGTGATAGCTGCTGTTTTCTATTTATTCTTTCAAATTTCTCTTTATGCTCTTTTACTGTCTTCTTGATCTCCTTTATGTCATTTGCTATCCCACTTATCTTATTAAGTAGAGTTGGATGAACATATTGATTAGTTGTTTCAATGTCTGTGTCTCCTCTGGTGTTTTAATTTGGTCAATAGGCAGGGCTATATCTGTCTGCATTGTGATATGCTTAGAGATCTTCTGCTGTCTTCATGGCATGTAAATATCTTGATTGATTAACTTTGGGAGTTGATTTCTTTCAGTAGTCTAAAGCCTTGTGTTTGCAGCATGGTTGTGCAGCAGGGAGCAGAGCATGGGGTGGGGCACTCAGTATGGTGGTTTGTTAGGGCAGGTATAAGCACAGGTTGGGGATTGTTCTAGTTTGCTAGCTGCCAGAATGCAATATACCAGAAACAGAATGGCTTTTAAAAAGGGGAATTTAATGAGTTGCTAGTTTACAATTCTAAGGCCAAGAAAATGTCCCAATTACAACAAGTCTATAGAAATTTCCAATCAAAGGCATCCAGGGAAAGATACCTTGGTTCAAGAAGGCCAATGAAGTTCAGGGTTTCTCTCTCAAGTGAGAAGGCACATGGTGAACACAGTCAGGGCTTCTCTTTCAGCTGGAAGGGCACATGGCGAACACAGCATCATCTGCTAGCTTTCTCTCCTGGCTTCTGGTTTCATGAAGCTCCCCGGGGGGTGTTTTCCTTCTTCATCTCCAAAGGTCGCTGACTGCTGGACTCTCTGCTTTGTGGTGCTGCAGCATTCTCTGCTCTCTCTGAGTCTCTCATTTTCCAAAATATTGCCTCTTTTATAGGAATCCAATAAACCAATCAAGACCCACCCAAATGGGTGGAGACATGTCGTCCCCTAATCCAGTTTAACAACCATTCTTGACTAAATCACATCATGCAGGGAGATGATCTGATTACAGTTTCAAACATACAGTATTGAATAGAGATTATTCTACCTTTATGAAATGATATTTTGATTAAAACATGGCTTTTCTAGGGGGCATACTTCCTTTCAAACCAGCACAGGGATGTTATGCTGATGCTTGTGAACATGGGTGCCCAGTGGCCAGGGAAGATATAGCTGTGCAGGTGCACTGATCAGGGAGGCATAGCCCGGGTGTGCACTGGTCTAAGGCACAAGGCCCTTTGCGCACATGTGTAGAGCTGTGGCAGCATGTCGGTGTTACGCCTCCATGGATTGGGGTCAGATGTGACCCAGCTGTGCAGGTCAGCACTTTCTCAGAGCTGGGAAGTGAGGCTGAGGGCTATGCACATGCATGGTTCACTTTCTCAGAGCTGGGAAAGGAGGCTGAGGGCTGTGCATGTGCAGGGTTCTAGGACTGCTGCAAAGTGCTGTTCCCAGAGCTGAATGATGTGATTGGGGACCCTGTGTGCATGCATGGGCCTTGGAGTGCCATAAACAGATGCGCTGAGCTCAGGGAGGGTAAGGTGGGGCTGTAAGACACTATTGTCAGGGGGCAGGGGTAGCCTATATGGAAGTTAGTGCCCGCAACCTTTATGCACTGACAACAGCCTGGAGAGAACAGGGAGGGAGAGAAGGGAACAGGGATGGGGAGGAAGTGCTCAGGAGGGGTACAGGAGAGGTGGATTGGACTATACTTGGGGTGGGGATGTGGGGCAGGTACCTGCACTGGGGGTTGTTGGGATGGGGGTACCTGGAGCGTGGGAAATGGGAGGGGTTGACGGGGTATGGGTGTGTGGGGCGTGAGGTGAGTGCCGGTCATGGGGCTGCACTGGTGAGGGTCGTGAGCCCAAGGAACGTTGCTTGGCTTACTTCCTAGTCCCACACTTCTGTCCATTCACTCCCGCGGGCTCTGTGGCTCCACGCCTCCATGCCAGGCTCCAACTTTCTGCCTCGCACTTCCTGGACCTCTGCAACCAGGAGGGCTCCGTGTGGTGCAGAACGCTCTCCCAGGTCAGCCGCACTCCTGAATCTCCACCTCGGTTGCCCTCCTATATTTTCTCTAACTTTTCCCTGGAGCAGGCTAATCTTGAGCTGCTCTATTCAGCCATCTTCCTGGAAGGCCATTTGTTTATTTTTGTATTAATTAAATTTCTTATTTCTTTCTTTCTTTCATGAGACCTTAATGTATAAATAGGAAAATGTGATGGTCCTGGAGTCCTCACTACTCTCTCTCAGCCTCATCCCTGAAAACTACAGGCCACGAAAGCACAGGTTGTAAACCATGGGTCTAAGATATTTTTGCTTAACTCCTCCAGGCCTCAATTTTCTCATGGTAATATAGGCCTTATTAAGATTGCAGAGAGGAGTAAATAAAGAAATGGAAATGAATAATTGTAACCTTTGCAAAATGTCAAAAATTAATTATCTTCTCTATAACTATGGAAATAATATACAGATAGTGCAGAAACCGTAAGACAGAAAATCTAGATGCCACGTTTTTGTTAAAACTTAATGTGTGAATGCAGCCAAATTCCTTCATGACTCTAGTGCTCCTTTACCTTATCTTTTTTGTTTGTTTGTTTGTTTTGCATGGGCAGACTCAGAATTGAACTGGGTTTCCGGCATAGCAGGTGAGAATTCTGCCACTGAGCAGCCATTGAACCACCCCCTAACCTTTACTTCATAAAGAATAACTTTTTTTGATGGCATCAAGTTTGATTTCTAGGAAGAATTCCTCATTTACTAATTTTGTATGATTAACATATTTGCTAAAACATGTTAAAACCTCAGTTCAACTATTTATTCTTTTATTTACAGGCACTACAGAATATATTATATATTCTTATATATAAGTATATTGATATTATAAATTAATTACATATATAAGTATATTTGTAACCATTGAAGGCAAGGGCTGTGTTACACCCATATTTGTATATTTGACAGCATCTAACAATGACTGGCATACAGTAAATCATTGATAAATGTTCTTTTAATGGATTATAATTGAGTGCATACACACATATGTACATATGTATATACATACATACACACACACACATATATGTCTACAACTATCTTTGTACCATCAAATACTGTACTGGCCAAAAGACTTATAAAATAGTTAGTATAGAATAGTGGTTACAAGAATGTGATTTAATATTAGAAAGACCTTGACTCTGATCCCTGATCAGCCATTTAGGATCTGTGTGGGCTTGGATAAGTTACGTAACTTTTCTAAATATCAGTTTTTTCACCTTTAAATGACAATAATAAATTGTACTGGATACCTCATTTGGTATTTACTAACTGACCAAGAAATTCACCACTTCTGAAGATTGTACAACTTGAATTATTTGCAAAATAGATCAGTAATCTCAAGCATTCTCCCATGAACTCATGTGAATGTGGAGCAAGAAGGAGGAAGTTTATGGGAAGCAAGGTAGAAAGATAAACCATGATCACACAATCAGGAGAATACTAATACAGATTTTCCCAACGTAGCCCTCTTTCCAAGCCCCTACAAATTAAGGATATTTTTAAAACTGCCTAATTTCTCAAATAGCATAAGAAGGCATCTGATATGTATAGATAATCTTGACAATCTTGGCAAGACTTTGTTATTACAGCTATTCTTTGTAACTTTCAATTGGTTGGGGACCCATATCTACAAGGTGAAAAATGGTAAAAATGTGGAATCTTTGATTTTTTTATAATGGAAATCCAATGACCCAAAGACAACAGATGGAGCATTGATAATAAGGTTATCATCCTGGCAACCAAGGGTCATTCAAATAATCTTATGGGAGTCTTGTAGCTGTATTCCAGAGGAACACATTTCTCTATTCACTCACACAAACAGAAGCTTACCTTACAAATAAAAATGAAATTCTCAAAGGAAGCCATAGGCTGAAGGGGAAATTAAAATATTCAAATGCACATATTATTTTAAACATTGAAACCACATAGCAGTCTCTCTGGAGTGAGATTCCTATGGGCAAACCATAACCAATAACTACTCAAACTAGGTGATGTTGATTTTATTCATTCATTCAGTAAAATATTTACTGGGCACCAACCAGAAACCAAAATAGGCAAACTTAAGAAATTAAGTTCCCTGCTTTTGTGGAACTTAAATTTTAGTAAAAGAAACAGTAAGCCAATATACCAATAAAGGTATAACATGCAACACGATATTAAAGGCTTGGGGGTGAGGAGACGTTAAGCAGGGTAAATGGCTAAAGAGTGGCGGATTTTGGAAGAGGAGTCTGCTATTTTACATAGTGTGTGCAGGAAAGTCCTCTTTGATGAGAAGACATTTGATCAGAAATTCAAAAGAAGTGAGGGGGAGAGGGATACAGGTATCAAAGGGAAAAGCCTGGTAGGCAGAAGGAACATCATGTGCAAAGGACCCAAGGGTGCAGTGTACTTGGTGTGCCCAAAACACAAGAAGAAGGCTAGAGTGACTGGAATAGAGTATAAGATGAGGAATCAGAAAATACTGTTTGGGGACACGTGGCTCTATCTAAATTATCTACTGGTCTTCTGATGAAGATACCATCTGAAATAAAAGAATGAATACTGCTAATCCCAAAGGTAAAGTCATTTCAGGAGATCTTTATTCTTGTCAAACCTTGTCTTCTTCTCAGTTGTATGGGTAAGGAATCGGAACTAGTGATGAAGCGCTGGTTAATGTTATTTGGCACTTAATTGGTAGGCAAGTTATTAAAGCGGTATTTTAGTTACAGTGCTGAAATTTAAATGTTTTTATAATGTAAAGCAATAATTCTGAATGATTTTACATTTGTGAACAAGACCTTATGCTTCAATTACATGTGATAGCAAAAATAGTAATAAAAATAATGCCATAAAAAAGTTCGAGATGTTTTCATATAGTACTTAGATTAATATTTCAGTCCGTTTATAGTGCATCCTCATAGACTCAAAGGTGTATTTCATCTCTGAACTTCTTATTTCAGTCAATGACAAAGTTTCCCTATGACTTGTAAAACATGAAATAAAAAATTATTTCAATTTACCATCTTTGACCCATAAGTGATCTTGCTAATCCATTAGAGAAAACTTTGTGTTTATAAATCAAGAAAGTTCCATGAATTACTAACTCTCAGAGGAGCGTATAGTTCTTGCCTCAATTTCTTCTATGATGCTTGGTAATTCTTTGAAAAGTGCTATATACTGGGCCTTATCTTACTGAG
The DNA here is from genome assembly GCA_004026745.1 of Myrmecophaga tridactyla. Classification (NCBI taxonomy): domain Eukaryota; kingdom Metazoa; phylum Chordata; class Mammalia; order Pilosa; family Myrmecophagidae; genus Myrmecophaga; species Myrmecophaga tridactyla. The sequence continues at coordinate 23,685 of PVIY010006889.1, forward strand.
AAAAAAATGAATTTTCCTTAAAGAATGGAAATTTGCAACCTTCTCTGTTGGATATTTGCTTTCTTTCATGAATACATTGTATTAGTAAATAAGTCAGTATTTTAATTGCTGAATTAGTGCAGATTAAAACAAAAAAATTCTTACTGATTGTGTTCCAGGAATAGTAAAAAATACTTAGCAGTCATGGGGTCGCTTTATCATGATATAAGGCTCTTTATGATCATGAGGTGACTACTTGCTGGCTCAACTCTGACCACCTGCCTTAGGAGAGAATGAACAGCACCAGCAGAAAACAGATCAGATGGCAGAATTTGGGGAAAAGCCAATTTTCAGAATGTGAGATTCTACTGAATATATTATCAAAAGGTCCCATATTGAACTTTTTTGAGCACACAGAGGAGATGGCTGTGATAGTTAACTGCTGCAACTTGGCTCGAGTTTAACCACTGGTTCTTAAATCACTGAGATTGCGCAAACCTCTTTCTTTAGTTTAGTGAGAACATCTTTTCACTTGAGTTTATTCTTTGAGTTTCAGTAATCCCAAAGAAATTCAGAAGTCAAAGATTCAAAATGTGATAAGAAAGAGTTCCCTCAGAGATAATAGGTTAAACATCACAAGTTAGTTTAAATCCATTTTGCCAGCCAGCCAGCCCCTGTCCCACCCAGGTTCTCTCAGAGCCAGTTTTCAAGTGGGCTCATAAAATAAGAACCTTGCTTAAACTCGTCTTCAGTGGAGCCAAGTTTTAAGGGCTGGAGGCAACTTCAGAGTTTTTATCAAAAGGTTTTCTTAGATAAAATGTTATGTTATTTCTGGAAAAGGTAAAGAACTAAGCTTTCACTTTTTAAAAATGAGGTTGAAGGAAAGGGGAGTTTTTTTTTTTTTTTTTTTTTACATTCATTAGAAAACTAAATGTACCAAGGAGGGTTGTAAAGTACATTTTATTGAAGCTCATTTAGATTGGAAGCAGAGGAACATCTGTAACTACTCTGAAGGGGACTCTGGAAGAACTTTTTATGAGTAAACTGGGATTGTTGCTTTTAATTATTCGAGTGTATAGATTATTCAGTAATGTGTATAATGAACTTATTTAGGTACCATCTCCAGGCTCTATCACAGAAATGCAAGAGGACCATTTCTCAGTTCATTTTGTTTGTGCTCTGTAATGTGAAATATATATATATATATATTTTTATTTTGCATGGGCAGGCACCAGGAATCGAACCCAGGTCTCTGGCATGGCAGGCGAAAATTCTGCCTGCTGAGCCAAAGTAGCCCACCATAAAGATATAATCTAGATAGTAACTGCAACATGTGAAAGTATTGTTTGTTTGCAATAATGAGTTGTGCAATTCCTTTGTGGATTTGCTTTTCTGTGTGTGTCATTTTGCAAGACTGGATAATAGCTAAATCATTTTGTTTTATGCTGGATTCCAAAGGCATAATGTTATTTTTCCTTAAGAACTACCCATTCATAATCTTGTTTAGAATTCTTCAGGGGTTTCCAAAAGTAAATTAAATATGGTAAGCCATTCTTTTCTCTGAGGAATTTCATTCTTAAAACATTTACACTAAAATCCCATTAGGTACTTTGTTTTTTTTTGAGGAAAACAATTTCAAATAATACCAACATTAAAAAATAAAAATGTGTTTTTAGCCCCTAAACTGTTACAATGCAGAGGGTTAACAATCACTGTGCATTTATTAGTACATCCCTGTATGTATGGTAGAAGAAAGATGGTGAGGTCACAACTTATTGACACTTTCGGTTCTTGTATGACAGTGAACATACTTCATGAAGGAAAGGTCATTACACTTTACTCTTTTTTATAATCAAACATATCTATGCTATCTATGAAGCATAATGATAATGGCAGATGTACATCTTATAACTGTATTTCACAACTTTTGTTTTATTTTACTGGATGCATCTTAATGAGAAAGAATCATTGTAGAACTGCTGCTAAAGAGACAGGCATCAGCATTTAGAAAAAAATATTGTTTAAAATAAAAGAATTCTCTTTCCAAAATATAAGAATTTTTTAATAACTTGGATGTAAACATTAAACTGGAATGAGTCCATGAAGGACATTGAAAAAGTAGCATCGATAATTGGTATAAAAGCCATAATTAATAGTTTCCTAGCATTTTTTTCCCCCACAGCATTAAGGAATAAATTGAGTTTCATGGAAATTCACCAAGCTATGTCTCTCTGTCCACTGTGCTTAGTGCAACAACTAGAAAGCGGAGTTTTAAGAATAAGCTTCAAATTGGTCACTCTGGCAAGGCAGATTTCATTACGGATGCCTACGTGCTCCTCAGAAAGACACATCTCAGCTCCCTGGGATGAAAGCATATGACTGAATTTCAGTAGTTCAGTTTTTACATTAAAATATGGTCAGTGAGGGGTTCCAATCTGTCAGGGAAAAGTGGCCATGCAGCCAGAGTTATCATTTTACTTTGGGGGTCCTGTGTTTGCCAAGTGGTCAGCCAGCTGTCCAGATTTTAAAGTGAGGAAACTGAAAACTCTGAGAGGTAAAATCCACTGGAACATTTAGAATTCATTAAAACGGAAGGATTTTTAATAAATTTAAAAGACAAGAGAATTGCTGTTTTGAAATTCAGAATTTTGAAAAATATTCTCTTATTTTCCTTGTAAACTGTTAGGTAAGAAATCTAATATCTAACAGCTCTATCACAAGGTGCAAATTGCAGAAGGAAGACAAGTAAGCCTACTTTCAAAGTCCCCAGAAGTTGTATAAATTCTCTCCAAGCCTCAGTTTTATTATCTGTTAGATGGAAACAATAATGATAATAATAACACCTTTCCTGAAAAAAGTTCTAATTTACGCTAATATAGTCAAAGCACCTGACAGATAGAAGACAATAACTGGTAATTATAATAAAATTGTGTCGATGTATCTTAAAGGAATGGCACCTAGAGGTTGAGGATTAACAATAGACTACTTGTTACTTGTTATCAAATACCAAAAAAGGTGATAATTTCAAACCATCTGTAAAGCATCAACGTGGAAACCTTGATAGGGAAAATTATTAAAAGCATGTCTTTCCATGTGAGAAAAGAGGTTGGAAGTAAAGCCTTAGCATTGATGGCTCCAAACCGAAGAGATTTTCTTGATAACAAGTTTAAATACATCTTCCTTACTTTCCTGGGGGAGTCATAGGGAAATCTGTAGGGAAAAATGCCAGCCAGTCACGTTTGCACAATTGTGAGCTCAGTGTGTGATTCTCGTTAAAATCCAGACATTGGAACAGCTCCCGAAAACGCACTGCCACCACCACTACTACCAATCTCTTTTGCATCTCATTGGCATTTGAGGACGTTAATTGACTCATTATTGCAATTCATATTCAGGAAAGGAAGTTGATTAAGGAAGGCAGATGCAGACTCTCCAGACACAGTCATAGCTGAGTTGTTTGTCCCGGCAGTTTACTTGAGTTATTAGAATACTTAGGAAGCTGTAGCCAGAGGGACACGGAACGTGTTCCATTGTCACCCTCTCAGAATAGGGTTTTACTAAAATCAATATAAAACAATATAAATTTTGAATAGCCTTATTTTACCTTAAGGTCCAAATATGAAAAGTTATTTTCTTAGACCTTTTTATACTAATTACTCTTCTGGAAAACTGGTTTCTCATACTTGTGTTATATCATGGAAGATTTTTGAAAAGTCAATAAAAAGTATTCCCAGGTTCTAATGAATTAAAGAACATTTAAATATCCCTATCAGTAATAAAATTGTATAAACAGTTTTTAAATTTTTCTATACTGCGATTCTCAATTTTGATTAAGTAAACCGGTAAATTTATAGGTCAAATCTGTTTCCTTAATCATTTTGGTGGTTGTTTCTTTTTGTTACTTTGCTCATCTTTAAATAATTGTACTAGTTTCCATTTTCACGACTAATATTGCATGCAGATAGATACACACATATATAAATATATATACATATATATGAAGGTTAAATAAGGACTTTCTATTTTTAAATTCAAATTAGCCAGAATTTTAAGCCAAGTATTGAGAAATATTCTCAGTGAATGATTCTCACTAATTTGGGAAACACCTGGAAAAATATAATTCACTTTCTATTCTCTATATTGAATTTCCTTATAAAAACTTTGGGAAAATTATTTTTATTTTTTATTTTCTGTTCATCTTAATTGTGAAAATATTATTCAAGCTTTGTTATGGATACTTATATTACTTAAAAGAAATAGATGTCCACCTAAAAGAAGTTTATCAAAGCAATCCCTCTTACAAAGTTCTTACTTCGCATTAAGCATAGTCAACATTACCATCTAACAATATTATTCCTTTTCCAACTACACACTGCTCAGCGCTAGTTAATTTTACAACTTTGACCTGATCCATATTGAGCTCCCTGGAGGCATAAGGACATGTTTACAGTTGATAAACTTTCTCACGCAGATCTATAGACTAACATGAAATTGAAACGAATGACAAAGTTTAAGATGTCCCCTTTATATCATAACAGGATAGCTTATTTCCTCAACTAATTAATTTATTTTGACTGCACATTAAGTAAATCAAAGTTCAATTTCCTCAGACATTACTAATGTAAGGGTTAACATCTCAAACATTTTTCCTTCAAAAATTCAATTCAACTCAACAGCAATTTAATGAGCCATTATTATACAGGTGCCAGTTATTTGGGGAAGAGGACAATGGTCACAGATTAATAAAGCATGATCCCTATTATTCAAGAGCTTAAAATCTAGTGGGAGTGGCATATAAATTATTTCTTATAATATGAAGCATGATGTAAGTACTGCAACTGAAGAACAAGCAACGCTAAAAGAGAACCCCAAGAAGTGGAAAACTTACTACAGTTATTTTAAAGTTTAAAAGGAAGACCAGGGAAAGATTTGTTTCTGGACTCTGAAGGGGATATATGATTTTGATGCAAGGAAATAGAAAGGCATTCCAGATAGACCGAATACCATGAACAAAGAACAAAGGTGTGAGGCATGTGCTGGGAAAAATAAGTTGTTCTGCTGTTAGCATATAGGGTGATTAAAAGTGATGGGCCTAAAAAGTAAGCAGGAATCAGATTGGAGGAGGCTCTAAAGACATACTCGGGAGTTTTGCTTTATGCTGTAGATTACTTTAAGCTATAAAAACTCACATAGGGTTAAGATGCACATGGATCTAGGTATGGTAACAAGAGAGATGTGGCCTGAGCAGATTATGCTTCAGAGAGCTAATCCTGGCACCAGCAGGTTTGATATAATGAAACAGGGAAAGCTTGTGGATAGGATGTTGGGGAAAGCAATTAGAGTGCTATAACAAAAATCCTAAGAGGGAATTTCTAGCCCCAAAGAAGAGGAAATTGGCACAGAAGGTGAGATGTATTTGCAGGAGTAGAGCAGTTGAATTCTATATGGTAAGGAATTGGATATTAAGTGTAAGTGGAGGGTGGTGGAGAAAAGAAGAGAATCTTGATGATAAACGCAAGATTCTTAGCTAGGATTACTGGCTTTATGGTTGGTGAGAGAGGGAAAAGTGGAGAGAGAGAAAAATAAATTGGCAGTAAGAAGTAGGGAGCAAACAAACCAGAGGAAACTAACAGAATATCTATATGAGGAAATATCCAGTGGTCATTGTAAATATGGGTCAGAACATTAGGGTCAGGGATAGAAATAGAGATTAAGTGTCTCTTAAATAGGAATGGGAATTGAAGCTGTGAGAATGGAGAACACCCATGAAGATGATCATACCATGAACAGAAGTTGAAGTATGAGACTTTGCAAAATGCTTATTGAATATAATGCCTTGGTGAAAGGAGAGGAGTTAGCAAAGGAGAGAGTCTTGCTCTCATGAAAATTTAATTTATGACATTTATTTATTCATTCAACATTTATTGAGTATCTCAATAGATAGGCATTATGCTAGTTTTGAAACATATATGACAGTCCTAAAATTCCAGACTGTTTTTAGTAACCTCATATAATCCCTTGTTGTGTGTATTTTTCTCATATTCCAATAAGCTTTTCCATAATTGTATTATAATAATAATCAAATGTCTATAATAAAAATAGTACTTGATACTTCAATAATGCTTTCTAAAAAAGTTATTCACTTAATGATTCCAGCAATCTTATGAGGTAGAGAAGATACGCATTGGTATATTATTTAGATAAGAAATGAAAGTACTAAACACAATGCCATGTGTTCAGTAACTATTCAATAAATATTTATGGATGAAATTCCAGAAACAGGTGTGTTAAAACTTTCTTGAAAGAGCATGTTGTGAATTTTAAATTGCAGCATCTCCCTCACAAAATAAACCTCCTCTAAAATTTAGAAAATAAATATCAAGTAAGATTGATCTTCATTATTCATGTCAAACCAAAACATTTTCCCCTCATCACCAAATAGATCCTGTCCTCACCCTATCGTAGCTCCAAATTAGATATTATACCCAAGGCACACTGTGCTGGTTTGAAGCTGTTATAGACCCCAGAAAAAGTCATGTTCTTTTAATACTTTCCTATGGGAGCCGACTTATTGTGGGTGGGAACTTTGGGTTAGGTTATTTCAATTGGGTAGTGACCCAACCCGTTCAAGGTGGGTCTTAATCCTTTTACTGAAGTTTTCTATAGAGAATAAAAGAAAAAGCCAAGAGATCCTAGAGAGAAACCCTCAGAAATAGAGTGTAGAGGGAGAAAAGCCCTGGAGATGCCAAGAGAGGACCCACAGATGGTCAGAGAGAAACCCACTGGAATCAGAAGTTTTAAGCAATGGAACCCAGGAGTGAAGGGCCAGCAGATGCCAGCCATGTGCTTTCTAATGTGCCTTCCGAGGCCTTCCAGATGCTGTCAGCCTTTCTTCACATTCCGGGTATCATCCTCTTAATGCCTTAATTGGGACATTTTAATGACCCAAGAAATGTAAATTTTATGTTAATAAATCACCACTATAAAAGCCAACCCTTCTGGTATATTGCATTCCTGCAGCTTTAGCAAACCAAAACCACACATCCTTTCCAGTTTTCAGCAAGTTACCATTACTAAATAAAAATAAGCTTCTCAGTTATTCTCCCATTGCCTTCAGCTTCCATTTTTCCTATTCCTAGAGAAAATTTATGCACAGTGGATTTCGAATACTAGCTACTTCCAACAAACTTCACAGTATTCTAATCTGGCTCTTCAAGTTAAAAATTCCACAATGATAATTTCCTACAGACATGATCTGCCAGAAGTGCCTAAAAGCTTCACATTGAGGTAAATACCCTGATGTCAAGGCTGCTTTAAAGAGCTTGAATTGTATTTCTAAAGCAGGTCTGAAGAATAATATATGTTAATTATGAAAGCTCCAATCAATTATAAAAGTTCCCTGTCTTACTAGGTTCAGAAGGATTTTGAGGTTGTGTTTGGGTTTAGTATGAAAAAGGGTCATGATTGATAGCCAGTGTCAGTCATGAATACAAGAGAGTTAGGGATGGAACTTATGCTGAGTATTCTACTATTCTTGTTCTAATAGCAATTAGAATCAGGATTATGCTGGCATCAGGTTATGAGATTTCCAGAGTGAGTACTGTGTTGTTCAGCATTCTTAAGGAACAAGGGCAGGCCTAGGGGGGAAGTGGCTCTGTAGGTAAAGAGTAATCTTTTGCTAAGAAATTAGCGTGAAGTGCTGAAGATAGCATTTGATGCTTTAACAGACACAGAATTAGACAATTGTTTTTGTTAATTCCTAATTGTGAGTCTGCTAATACTTTCAACCTAAGTTTCCAAGTTGGTTTTTTTTTTTTGTATAATAGTTGACATTTACTGCAAAGGGAAATGATGGAAAATTTAATTCAAATTAAAACCAAGCAATTGTTTTAAATTTACAAATGAATTGCTCTCAAGGGAACCTACTAGGCTAATGGGAATGGGTGTTAGAAATATAAATTCCCAAGTATCAACCTAAACAGAGATAATGAAACATGAGCAATTATAATAGGAAAAACTCTCTGGAGGGTTCTATGCACATAGATATTTTTGTGGAGTTTTCCTCTGAAATATCTCGGTAGCCTGTTTTATTTGCAAACTGGATTGCTGTCCCAGCCACTAGATCATTTCCTCCAAAGCCTGAGTTACCTCCAATTTAGGTGACTTACTCAAGGTCAGTGAGCATGAGGGGGCAGAGTAGAGGATATTTCAAAGGCTCTTGAGTTCCAGGCTGTTGCTTACCCACTGAACCTCACAGAGGAAAATGAAGAAAGCCTGCAGATCTATTTATCTACATATTTTCTTTGGCTGAAACTGTACATTTATAAAGTGATATCTGTACTCATGTCATGGTCCATTCATTTCAAAGCAGTTAAAAAGAATTTTACTCACCCCCATGCAATTCATGTTTTTGAATTATTCTGAGATTATTTAACTTGACTTAGAAAGACCTGTAGAGTCCATAGTTTAAAATGCGGCAAGAAAATACTTTGAAAGTGAAAACAGCAATAAAAGATATCAGATATTCTATATGCTCTGATAAAACTGAGTCATCGAAGCTCTCCAGGTTATCCTAAGAAAATTCACATTTATATCTTTAGTCAGAAATGATATCTCTTTTCCATCTAACATTTGTGATCTATTTGCTTTCTAGAATACTTGTCCTAGCCCCCCTTGTCTCCTGTCCCAGAAATAGCACTAGACTACACTCAATTTACATGTGTCAATCAGGTTCTCACTAGGAAAATAAAATCCATTGTAAGATTATCAAATAAAGGAATTTAATTCACGTTTACACAGGTTACGGAAGAGCATAAGCCAAGTAGGAGATGTTAAGACAAATGAGAGATGAATAAGCAGATGAGAAGCGCAAAAAGGAGAGGCTATTTCCAGTACCTAGAAGCCAGATCCATCCAGGGGGAGCTAGAATTGTGTCAGGGATAGCCCAGTAGCAGCTGGCCACAAAGAACGTCTTACCAGTAGAAGTTGGCACCATGGAGGAGGACAGCCACTTCTGGAAATGCTGCAGGGAATAGGTTGGAAAGGGGATGTTTTGATGTCCCTTTCACTTCCTCCCATCTTGTATCAGAGCCTCACTTTGCCAAAGCATGAGAGAATCTGGAATATATAGTTTTCTGAAATGCAGAGCAGGAGAAAGGAAAAGATGAATCTAAGAGCAAACAGGCAGTTGACCAGCTAACTACTTCATCCTTTAAAGGATTCTGCCTAACACAAAATTATGCATTTAAAAAAATTAACGGTACATGACTAGTTCAGTGGTAGAATGCTCGCCTTCCATGCAGGAGACATGGATTCAATTCCCAGACCATGCACCCCACCCCCAAAATAATTAACCTCCCTCCAATGAAGAGAAATTGATCTTATTTTCATTTTTATTTTTGGTGTTTTCCCAACCAACGTGCATTGGTAAGATTCTATCTACTTATGAGCAGAAATTAGACCAGAAACTTTGGTGATCCAGTGCTGTAAAAAGTCAGGATAAGGGGTAACACAAGTTTTCTAGAACAAATATTTTTATCATTAGCAAACAGTTCCCCTTCTTAGATCCTGACTTATCAACAGCCATCTCATGAGCAGACTCTTTTCTTTCATTTTGTGTTAGAGACCCCTTTGCAAATTTGATGGCCACTTTCTGTATACACACACACACACACACACACACACAAAATCTTGGCTATTATTTTCAAGGATCCCTTCACATATCCAAGCATGATGATGTATCTCTAGGGAGAAGATCCTTGCTTTCATCATGCCTGGCTCTTGAGGAGGCCATAAAAAGTCTCCAACTAAGAGACAGTTTGCTCAGACTTCAAGCACAGGGTCCTAGAAAACAGTAAAATTGTGTGCTAAATGTTGTTTATCAGTATTCATGTATATTTTTCTTAAGGGAATGTTCAGGACCCCAAAACATTTAGAGATAGTTAATGCCCTAGATTTTAAACTCTTAAGACTACAATTTGCCCTGGGGGGATGCAAAATGTGTATATGTAATAGGCAAAACCATTTTAGGTTGATAGGGTATAGAAATAGGAATATACTAAAGGTAGGAAAAAACTTACAGGAACAAATCTCCTATTTCTCTTTTTTATGCCCTTTTTAAGATGCCATGCCCCAGGGATAGGAGTTACTTACTGAATTATTTGGTGGCATTCATGTGCTAAAAGTGAAGGTTTCCAATATGGCTCTTTTATCTAAAAAGAAACACAATAAGCAGTCTATTTATGTCTTCTTATGACTTATGATTGTATATATAAAATTGTGTTAATAAAAACAATATCCTAAACCAAAATTGTGCCCCCTACCAGCAAGGATTACATCATAAGGTCATAAAATGTCAGCTCTAGAAGGGACCTTAGAACTTACCTATTTTACCTCTTCACTTTATATTCTGGAGAACTGAGACTTCATGAGAGAATATGACTTACCTACTGTGAGTCACTTCCATTTATCACATTTCCAGTTGCTGGTATCTATACTTTGAAAATAAAGATACTGGGCTATCATTTACCTGTCCATTAAGGTGAATTTATAATTGATGAGGATTTTCAATTTTCTATTAATACTTTTTAAATGAAGATAATGAAGTTCATAAACAGTGGTAGTAAATATCCAGTGGGGCATTGTCTCTTTTTCTTTAATGGTAAAGATTGCCAGTTCTTGGGTAAGACTGCTTGGGTTCAATGTCCAGCTCATGAGGGTAAATATAACTAAAGATGGACATTTGGCAATTGCTTAGCTTCTTTTGGCATTAGTTTCTTCAGCCATAAAATGAGGATGACCACAGCTTCTATTTCACCATGGGGTTGGTTGTCATGATTAAATGAGCAGAAATGCATGGAAAAGACTTAGACTAGCAAGGACACATACTAAGTTCTTAACAAATATTAGCTATTGTGCTTTGGGATCTGAATATACTTGTTCTAGTTTGCTAGCTGCCAGAATGCAACACATCAGAGATGGATTGGCTTTTAATAAAAGGGGATTTATTTCATTCATTCTTCAGAGGAAAGGCAGCTAACTTTCAGCTGAGGTTCTTTCTTACATGGGAAGGCACAGGGCAATCTCCACTGGCCTTCTCTCCAGGCCTCTGGGTTCCAACAACTTTCCCCAGGGTGATTTTCTTTCTGCATTTCCAAAGACCTGGGCTGAGCTGCGAGTGCTGAGATGAGGAATGCTGAGCTGCTTGGCCTGTGCTACGTTGAGCTCTCTCATTTAAGCACCAGCTAATAAAATCAAACATCATTCATTACATCAGGCATGCCTCTTAGCTGACTGCAGATGTAATCAGCAACAGATGAAGTTCACGTACCATTGGCTCATGTCCACAGCAACAGAACTAGGCACCTTCACCTGGCCAAGTTGGCACCTGAACCTAACTACCACAATACTGTAGGCTTATACACTTTAGAAGTGAAACTGAAAAGAACTACTCTAATCATAAGCAAATACAGACTCTAAACTTTGTATCTGCTAAAGTTTACAACTGATGAAAGCTAGACAGAAAAAAATTTTCATTTTAAATATTCAGTTACAGGACAAGAGCTGGGATATATAAGGAGAGTCATTCTTTATCATTGAAAAGTTCATAATAAGTTTAAAATAACAGAAGCACAATCTCAAAACAGAGATAAGCAAAATAGCGTATAAAATATTTATGGCTTATTGCGCAAATCCAAAAGCATATGGCGACCAGAATCTTATAAGCCATTCTTTTATGGAAGGTATTGGTGTATCTGAGGGGGTTGGATGTACAAGGATGAGAAGGAAAATCCCATTTTGCTTCTTTAGTTTCAGGGATTTTGCCACCCAGATCTTTTTCTTTCCTTTTATGATTGAGCTATGCTTGTTATCTTCAGCTTGGCAGAATGTGGTTGCAGAATGCCTATAAGCTGCTTCCAGTCTGCCTCTCCCTACAGGGTTCTCAGGGGCTTAAATCACAAAGAGGGAAACTCTTGAAATTATTTCCCTCAATCTTTATTTCTCTTATATTACTTTCGCTTTAGCAAAATGCATTTATTCGAGCACAGTCTCGTCTGCACTCTAGAAAATGTGATACCATTTTGCACTGAATTCTTAAATGAAAGAAAAGTTGGCCGATAAACAAATATAACTTCTTGTGATTCTGTTCCAATAATCTTGGAGAATTGTTATACTGTAAATCCAGAAAATTAGCATTGCCAGATAAACAGGCTGATTATATCAGGCATGCTCAAGGTTTCACAGCAAGAAAACGTAGTTTCCTTAGGCATCTGACAGAAAGCCACTCTCAGACCTTTTCAAAGGTTTTCAGAAGTTATTACTTAAGATTAAGTGTGGCATGAACAGAAAGGTTTGAAGTCTTGCTTAGAGTTAGCCCGTGGCTCTGAGTTAGCAAGTTCTCTCTTGCATGATCTGTATTTGAGTGCTGGGTACTAATGAGCAAAGGTTAGCCAGAGGGAACATGTATGACGTGAGCAAAAGACTAACTCATTCTCCATGAGGGGAAAAATAGCATTTAAAAGAACTCAATAATCTTAGAAGTCATACTGTGTTTTAATCAATGCCTCCTGAATAAACGGAAGAAGTCCCACTGACGTTCCCAGCTGTAAGAGTAGAAGTCTGGTTTCACATTTGCATGATTTTGAAGGTCAAATGCCTGCTATCCAAGTCTTACTGATCCATATGGACTAGAAATGCCACAATATGCAATCATCATGAAGGCAGATTGTCTCCTGTAAATCTGTCCTTTCTGTAACACATTCAAAATGTACCGTATTGGCTGGATTATAAACCCTTGCATGAAATGTGCGCACATTTGTAGAAGCAGCTTCATGTTGATGGATGATGGCATTGGTGTTCAAAGAACCCTTAAAATAATTTATCATATGTATAAATCTGGTTTTCCATGTGTCTGGATTCCCTGTGGCCAGGTATACCTGTAACTCAAAGTCCTGTTCCAGAAATGAGTAAAACCACTTTCAGTCTGCTCCTCATGATTTCTGTAGATATAGGACCTGTGGATTTTATTTTATATTATTCTGAACCCCAACTTTGTTAAGTAGAAATTCACTTAAGTGAACACTTAAAGTTTGAGAATTCATTTATCAAAAGTGTTTTATCCCTATTATATATTTCCATTAAATAATCAATATTCCTAATGTGTTCAAAATATCACTCATTTTATAATTAGCTATTTAGATACAACATTTTCAGAAACACAACCATTGTATAAAGAGGACACTGAATTTGATGGTGAGTCTAAAGCATTACATTGTGATTTGCAAAATTAATACTAACTTTTGCTTACCTATTTTTGTGTATCTTCTGTAATACCTTAGATGCTATTGAACCAAAAACTTCTGCTATCCACTAAGGGGCTTCCTTCATTTTTATTTATAATAATAATAATAATAATTCCTTTTATAGCATTGATGAAAGTAGCATTTCAATGCTCATAAATAGGTGGATTAGATCTATTCCATGAATACCTAGCAGCTGCTTATCTCAAAAAAGAAAAATGAGCTGCAAGTTCTAATGCAATTGGTTGAAAACATTACAGAATTTCAGAATCAAAAGTGGCTGCCTTCTAAACAAATGCCCTTATTTAACAAATAGAGAAACTATTGCCCAAACTGAAGTGATGAAATAAAATCAAATGGTGACTTTGTGGCTGCACTGGAGCTAGAGCTAGAATTTGAGTTTCTGACTCTCACATTAGTGTGTTTGTGTGTTTCCTACTATATTGCAATGACTCAATCTACCATATGAGTAAATGAAAAGCTGAGTACATGTTTCCCAATTGTCTTGTTTACTTGTTTATTTTGTCCAATGGATGTCTTTGTTTAGGACTCTAATTCCTTTCCTTATAGCAATGTCCCCAAAAGTAAGAAATCATTCATTCATTCATTCCATAAACATTTCCTGAGCATTAGATATGCGGCAGGCACTCTTGGGGGTGATATGCTATCTACTGATCTGGCCCAGTGTAATAGCAGCACAAAGCACAGATGAACAAAGGGCTTGCAGGTAATCCTTGCATGTGCTTCCCTAGGTAACCTTAGAATGAAAGCTCTGGAGCCACACTACCTGGTCTTGATCTCAACCACACCACTTTCTAACTGCTTGCTCTCAGGAAAATTACCAAAGCTCTCTCCCTCAGTTTCCTAATATGTAAAATCACAGTATCTACCTAATAGAGTTGCCATGATGATCAACAGTTACTAATTTAATATAATGTATAATATAGATTTTTGAGTCATGCTTGACACATAAAGAGTGCTCCATAAATGCTTGATAGAATCTTATTATTTTTATCATTATTCTTTTTGCTATTATTACCATTACCACCATGAAACATTAAACTCCTCTTCACAGATAGTATCCAGTACAACTGTGATTTAAACTCCATTTCAAGTTATTTAATTCCTTCCAGTTCCTGTACTGCCCTTTAAATCCAACAAGTATCTAATTTTAAAGATACATTTTAATGGCTATTTTTGTCAACAGAACATTTAGCAGTTTGGTGATGAAATCAGGGCAGTTTGAGATGTCACATTCTAACTAGTTACACTGCACAAAGCCTAACAGTTTGCTTTCTGTTTTTAAAGAAGCATTTCGTTTAGCCATACTTGTGGCAGCACATGTAATTGAAAAGAGGCATATGGAGACCAGCATGCAAAGCCTAACAAACACTTCAGAGTGGCTTAAAAACTATGCTAATCAGTTTAGGAAACCATGTTTTAATCTTCATTTAAAAAAAAAAAAAAAGCTTTTCCTTAAACCTAAGGTGACTTTTAAAGACATATGATCTTGATGTTATCTAACACTGGTTTGCTTCCCTTTGCCTTGGCAAACATTGGAAATAAAAATTAAATCATATAAAAGGGAAGGAATGAGAAAGCCCATAACCAATAGTTTCATGGCACAGAAGTCTCCTTTTGAAGGAGGTAAACCAGGACGCCAGAGTCAGAATGCAGAGACTGTGTCACTTATAGGACATGGAGAAGCGACACGGGTTCAGAACATTCTTCCCTCTGCAAGAAGGCCCTTAGCATTACCTGAAAACAAGGAAGGCATCAGATGAACAGACCTTTATAACAGAACGTGCATCTGCCAAGACAAAAATACACGACAAGCTTCTGGTGCTGGCACGTTGACAGTATGAGCAAGCTGTCTTAGTAGTGATTTTGCAAATCATTTGAGTTTAAATTTTATATAGGCCATAGGGCCCGTGGAGCAGCGTTTTCTATATTTGGCCTCCTCATTTAGCTATGTTTGGAATAAATAGGCTATGGGTAAAAAATCATGCCCTTTAAGAATTTTGCATACACAGATTAGTTCTGCATATATATTATTCGCAAACTGAGTGATTGATGCAAGTCTATGCATACACACACATGCTTTCTAAATGTATTTTAAGTTATTTCACTGTGTGACTTTTTTCTCTCTCTTTTTTTAAGTTCAGCTCCCTCTCTGGCATTTAGTAAACCACAAGCTGCTGTTCCTTTTCTCAAAGAAGTTCAGTTTGGTGGAGGGGCCAAGAAAAATTAGCCCAACTGATGATTTCAATCTCGAAAGAAAATATGCTTTTTATCAGAGACCACATGTTGCCAATGCCAATTAAAGAAAAACTGGGAGATTTAATCAGATACCAGCCTGGAGAGGAAAAATGATGAGCCAGGTATAAGAAAAAAAAAGGTAAACCCCAGGTGGAATTGCTGGGATGGTCCATTTGAGGTGAAATGTAAGAATTTATAGTGGAAAGTATAAGCATATGTTGCAGATTGAGCAAATAGGTAGCCATCTAGATAAGACATGGTGCAAAAACAAAGTCAAGGATTTGAGTCAAGTTGGTTGAAATGAAATCTTTCCATTCCTCTGATCCTCAGACTGCCTGTGTCAATTTCATATTTTGACCCTTTATGTAACTCAGGAATCCCAAAATCCTGTTTGGGTTAAAAAAATAATAAAGTGGAATAAAGTACCTGTTGAATATCATGTGCCTGATAAATGTTGAGAGAGAAAGATTGATTAATTTGTGGACAAATGCTTGAAGTAATAAGGAGATCATGTTTTTTCTAAAGTGGTATGAGCAACCATTTAGACACATTCATCTTATTGAGTCTCATACTCATTATTTCAGTATCTTTCAAAGATTGACAAGGGGTATTGTAATGATGTGGCATGACTTATGATTTTAATTACTGACATCAATTAATAACACATTCATGAGATCATCTGATCTCACCCCATCAAAACAAAATCACTCTTTCCATTATCTTGGGAGGGGACATGATATCAAGGTAAAAAGGATAACTTTGGGGTTACACTAGCTATTTTCATCATTCCTAAAATAATGTTTATGCGTAACTTAAATAGGTCTAATAAGAGGAACCTTGAAAAATTGCTTGTACCCAGTATAAAGAAAGGTTAGCTCCTCTCTCTTTTTCCTTCTGGTGAATTGAACAGCTTTTATATATTTTAAGAACTAGCATGAATTTGTTGGAAAAATGGGCTGGTTCTTTAGTCATGACAAAGGGGTAAATAAAGATTGAAATTGACAGGTGGAAGCCTAGAAATATTTTTGTGCTTTCCAAATTGTTGAACTCACATTTTAAAAACAAGTTCTTAAAAATTGGTTGAAGTAATTATTTAAAAAGTTGCACCGTATAGGTTCTAGTAATTGTAATGTGTAAACCAGATATTGAATATATTTTTATAATAAAACATGTACATTTTATAAACCTACTGCTCCTCCCTTTTACCTTTTTAAAGTTTATAGTAAATAGAAACAGGTACTTGTATTTTATCCACACATCATTTATTTGAATATTTTATTCCATCAATTCTGAAGTTCTGGATATTGCTCATTTTGTTTTCCTAGAAAGATTCACTATGCATATTTGTTTGAAGTAAGAGATCAACAATATTTTACTTAAAAAAAATTGCCTTATTCTCAGTACGTATATATTCTTTGAAGTCAGTTAAGGTGTTACAAGTTTCGGGATGCAGACAACCAAGTCACAAATGTACTAAGTTGGCAAAGGCTGTGGCAATGGTAATGCCAGTAAAAGGAATGTGTTTGTGTTAATATGCTATTCCAACTCTTCATATTTGGCCCCAATCATAATAATCAAGCGTCTTTTGTCCACTCTTCTGGATATTCTGCTCTCCCATCTGTGAGAGTGAATATAGAGTTACAAGCTCAGAAAACTAAATACAGTGTGCTGCTGAGGCTACAATTTCAGTTGAAAAGATTGTCATTTGCTTGGCTGAGAAGTTCTACTGTATTTTCCTATTATATAGTTACTTCAACATGTTTTATTCCTCTTCCCACATAGCTCCAGCAGTTTGAAATTGCATTAGGACAGTCTCAAGAAAACAATATCAGCTTCATTCATATTATTCATCTGAGTGAGTCATGAGAAGGAACATTCGATTTCTATAAATGCGGCCTCAAGTTGGGCAAAGGAAAAGGAGATTATAATACTCACTTTTGAAGCAGTCTGAATGTTGCTGTTAGCTGCTGAATGGTTTATTTAAACCAAATGCAATTCATTTTCATGAATTGAATGTATGTGTGGATCTCTCTCTCAATCCATTTTTTTTTCATCTGTATTGCCATCCTGTGTTGGTGGATTTTATTAAAAATAATGACAGCATGTATTAAAAATAATAATTTATTACAAATGAAATAAAAAACAAACTAAATATCCAATTAGGTTACTTTAATTATGAAACATTGTATATTATTGTTAACTTCCAGGTGATGAATGCTTTTGAAATTTGACTGATAGGAACATGTAAAAAACACTGGGAAACTGCACCTCAAATTGATTAAGAGTTTTCAGGACTAGGTAATCTGTAGTTTTAAGAAATAGATCACAATCTTTGCAGAATGTTGTATTAGGATGTATGCTCAATGTGAACACAAGGAGTATGGTTGCTTTGTCTGCTACTATAATATCCTGTACATGATAGGCATTCAATAAATTTATGTTGAATGAGTTCTTTTATTATTACTCCTCTACTTTATATTCAACAAAATATGTAAAAGTATATAGTAACACCAAAAGTTGCTTTTGATATAATAGTTAATAAAGTGGAGGATTAAAAATCACATGCCAAACCACAATGAGATATCTCACACCTACTAGAATGGTCATTATAAAAAGAAAAATTGAAAACTACAGGTGCTAGAGAGGATATGGAGAATAGGTACACTTATTCACTGTTGATGGGAATGAAGAATGGTGCAGTCACTCTGGAAGGCAGTTTGGTGGTTCCTCAGGAAGCTAAGTATAGAAATGCCATATGATCCAGCAATCCCACTATCACATATATATTTGGAAGAACTGAAAGCATGGACACAAATGGACATTTGCACACAGATGTTTATAGCAGCATTATTCATGGTTGCCAAGAGGTGGAAACAGCCCGAACGTCCATCAACAGACAAGCGGATAAACAAATTGTGGTATATACATATGATGGAGCAATTATGCAGCTTTAAGACAGAATAAAGTCATGATACATGCAACAACGTGTATGAACCTTAAGGACATTATGTTGAGTGAAATAAGCCAGAAACAAAAGGACAAATACTGTATGGTCTCACTAATATGAAATAATTTGCTCACATAATGAGCAAATTCTCAGAGTTAAAGTTGAGATGACAGGTTATCAGGCGATAGAAAGAGGGTAGAGATTGAGCATTTGATGATGAAGGAGTGCAGAATGTTCAATATAATTGGTTGTAAAGTTTCAGAAACTGGTAGCACAGTACTGTGAGATGTAACATAATATTATAAGTATAATGAACAAAGTTGAATGAGAGTGTGGTTGAAAGAGAAAGGCTAAGGGCATGAATGTCGCCAGAAGGAAAGATAGGGGATAAAAACAGAGTGTATAACTTAGCAAAACGTCAGGTGGACAACAGTAACGATTAAATGTACAAATATAAAAGTTTTTACATGAAGGATAATAAATGAATGTCACCATTGCAAGGTGTTAAAATGGAATGGGATATGGAAAAATACAATTGATGCAAACTAGAGTCTATGATTAACAGTAACATTGAAGTGACAAATTAATTTCATTAATTGTAACAAAGGCAATATACCTAAGATAAATGTCAATAAGAAGGGGATATAAGGAAGGGGTATGAGATTCTTGCGGTTGATTTTGTTTTCTTTTCCTCTTCTTCTTTCTTTGAAGAGGAAATGGAAATGTTTTCATATAGATTGTGGTGGTGAATACAGAAATATGTAATTATACTGGGAGCCATTGATTGTACACTTAGGATGGATTGTATGGTGTATGAATAAAACTGTTTAAGAAATAAATGGAAAGAAACTAGTGCTAGAGAAGATGTAGACAGAAAGACATATCTATTAACTGTTGGTAGAGAAGTAGAATGGTGCAGCCCCTCTGGACAACAGTGTGGTGGTTCCATAGGAGGCTAAGTATAGGGTTGACATAAGATCCCGCAACACCAAGAATTAAGTATATACTTGGAAGAACTGAAAGCAGGGACTGAATAGACATTTGCATATTGGCATTTATGGTAGCATTATTCATGATTTGCAAAGGGCAAAGAGGGCCTAAGAGTATATCAACTGATGAACTCAAGGGTGAACCCTGGGGTATACATATAATGGAATGTTGAGCAGCTATAGGAAGGAATGAAGTTGTGTGGCAAGCAACTAGGTGGATGATCCTTGAGGACATTATGTTGAGTGAAATGAGCCTGAAACAGAAAGGACAAATATTGTATGACTTCACTAATATAAACTAATGATAGTGAGCAAACTGAGAATTGAATTTGAGAGCACAGGTTATTAGGGGTAGAAAGTGGGCAGAGATTGGGCACTTGAAGATTAGGGAATATAGAATATTCAATAAGACTCATAGTAAAGCTTCCTAGATTGTAAACTCTTAGACAGTCACATCTATTCATGGGTTTTAACTGTTATTTCTAAAATCTGAGATGCTGTGCTCTTTGTAAATAACCTGGTAGTTTCCTGGATATCTGTGTGACACCTGAGACTCAGATCTGGTTAGGACTCAGTAAATCATAATACAGGGGAAAGGATGATACTGTCTGTATTTCAAAACTTCGACCTCTGTGGGAAACCAAAGGAAAAGTTGTTTATTTTGTCCAAAATCTAATTATACTGTAGCACACTATCTAATTTAACATGCTAGGTTAGTTTATCTAAATAATCTAATTTTACAGAACCTAGAATAGGGAATGAAATCTCATTATTTTGAACAGGTTAAGGTAATACCTCAATACATTCCAGAGTATTTTGGGTGGAAAATAAAAAGAATTTGCAAGGTCCCCTTCATGGATTTGGGAAAACTATGAAACTATTAATGTTCCCTGCCTGAGAAATTCCTAACATTCTTGCAAGCATTAGGGACTCCAAATTTACTAAGCCAAGCCCTCAATCTTGAGGCTTGCCCTTATGAAACTTATCTCTTCAATCGCAAAGCTAAGCCTACTTATAACCATGCCTAAGAGTCAACTCTAGAGTATTTTTTTTTGTTGCTCAGATGTGGCCTCTCTCTCTAAGCCAACTTTCTAAATAAAATCACTACCCTTCCCACTATGTGAGACATGATTCCCAGGGGTATAAATCTCCCTGGCATCATGAGACATGATTCCCTGAGATAAGCCTGGCTCTGGCTTTGTGAGATTGAGAATGTCTTCTTGGCCAAAAGGGGATAGACAAATGGCACAAAATAAAATTTCAGTGGTTTCAAAAACAGCTGAGAGTTCATTCTGGAGGTTACTCTTGTGCAAGCTTTAGCTATTGCAGATTGCAGATTGCCACAGTATGTCAAGCCCCAACTAACAGTATTTCTGGAAATCCTATGGAATACCCTAGGCTCTATCTAAGTCTCTGTAACTGTTTTGCCTAGTGCACTAGTTTGCTAGCTGCCAGAATGCAACACACCAGAGACAGATTGGCTTTTAATAAAAGGGGATTTATTTCATTCGTTCTTCAGAGGAAAGGCAGTTAACTTTCAGCTGAGGTTCTTTCTTACATGGGAAGGCACAGGGCGATCTCTGCTGGCCTTCTCTCCAGGCCTCTGGGTTCCAACAACTTTCCCCAGGGTGATTTTCTTTCTGCATCTCCAAAGGTCTGGGCTGAGCTGCGAGTGCTGAGATGAGGTATGCTGAGCTGCTTGGGCTGTGCTACGTTGAGTGTCTCATTTAAGCACCAGCCAATTAAATCAAACATCATTCATTGCAGCGGGCATGCCTCCTAGCCAACTGCAGATGTAATCAGCAACAGATGAGGTTCACATGCCATTGGCTCATGTCTACAGCAATAGAACTAAGCATCTTCACCTAGCCAAGTTTCACCTAGCCAAGTTGACACTGGACTCTAACTACCACACCTAGTAAGTTTATTTTTTCAGAAATTTAAGACCTGCAAATTGTTCCTAGGCCAGATAAGCCCAGAAACCCAGAGGTATTGGTCTCTCCAAGAATATCAACCATTTCATAAGCTCTATCCCATGAGGCCAACACCCCTGTTCTAGTTTGCTAACTGCCTGGATGCAATATACCAGAAACAGAATGGCTTTTAAAAAGGGGAATTTAATAAGTTGTTAGTTTATAATTCTAAGGCCAAGAAAACGTCCCAGTTAAAACAAGTCTGTAGAAATGTCCAATCAAAGGCATCCAGGGAAGGACACGTTGGTTCAAGAAGGCCGATGAAGTTCAGGATTTCTTTTTCAAGTGAAAAGGCACATGGTGAACACAGTCAGGGCTTCTCTCTCAGCTGGAAGGGCATATGGTGAACACGGCATCATCTGCTAGCTTTCTCTACTGGCTTCCTGTTTCATGAAGCTTCCCAGGAGGCATTTTCCTTCTTCAACTCCAAAGCACTGGCTGATGGACTCACTGCTTTGTGGTGATGCAGCATTCTCTGCTCTCTCAGAATTTCTGGCTTTCTCCAAAATGTTTCCTCTTTTATAGGATTCCAGTAAACTAATCAAGACCCACCCAAATGGGTGGAGACATGCCTCCATGTAAC